>VUQG01013542.1:2045-14434 GCA_015106755.1 Etia nguti
TCGTTCTTCATCCCTTTTTTTTTTTTCTCCCCTTCCTCTGTGCTCCCATGAAACAAAGAGGAATGTAGGACAAAGTCTCTGCAGGCTGCTCTTAAAGGGATGCCCTTGTTCCTGCTCCACTTCTGTTTCTATTCTCTCCTCTCTCGATCCCTCCACGTCACACATGCAGACTTCTGCATGCACATGCTTGCACAGTCACGTTAATGTGCAGAGGTGCGCGTCTGTATAGGCATACAAACTCAATTTTGCCTCAAAGAGGCTTCAAAACCAGCATCTGGTGCCCGTAACTCTATTATTGGTGTGTGATCGGAAAGAAGCAATGCCTGATTATTCATTAATAGGGTAAGGTGAGAAATATGGCTGAGCTCTGAGGCAAGCACAAGAGACTGTCACAATGAAGGGTAGCCTATTAAAGGACGTTGGGTGTTTGCAACACCTGACTGTTGTGTCTGGGTGGATCAGCGAGGACTGTGTAACTATGAGTAGGATTAAGTCATAGTTGACACCATTCCCAAGTGGATTCAGACTTAATCCACAACTTGCAGGGTAAAAGAAAAAAATGACTCCCATCAAGATGCAATTTTCATCAATTTACCAAAATCTCTCCCTCTTGAGACAAAAATGGCATTTCATTATTTTTATCCAAACTCTTAGGGGGATTTTCTCTTGCTTGATAACTGAGTGATCATCAACACTTGAATGAGAAGAAAAACAATGAGAAATTATTAAATGTCAACAATTTATTCATAGATAAAAATCGCTGTTTGATCACAGTGGAGCCTCTCTCCTAGACTGCTAAAATTAGGCTATTTAATTGCCTTTACTATCTGCGTGTGGCCCGAGAAAGAGTCTAAAAAATATTCCTGGTTCACATTCAAGAAAGCTATAGATGCGATGATATAGCATAATAGTCCTAAAGCATTATTATAATGACAGTTACCTTGTGTATCATGTGGATGCACTGCATCACGATTAAGGTCTAATGAAAGAAATGAGTGGGCACATGATTAACCAGGTCACTTGGCACTTTGTTTGTCAGTTTAATTGTTAAAGTTACCACGGAAACTTGGTGTTACAAATGGCTGCATCTTCCCATGGTGATGCTAACAAACAAAGATGTTCTTTTTTCATCTCCTAATGTTCTATAAGTGGAAGCTATTTTAGACACAGCATGGGAGCTACCCCAAAACATTCAGTTTCATTTAATTAAGCCTGCATTAAAATGAAATGTTTCAGTATTCTCTGTCAATTCATATTTTTCATCTTATAAATAACAGAAGACAAAAATGATTAGTTTATATAGGAAAAAAAAGTGTTTAGTTTTTTTTTTTGATTGGTCCTCATCTAGAAAAAACAAAACAAAACAAAAAAACTGGTGTAAAATTATACATACCACAAAGTGCTCTCCACAGTTCCCATGACTACTGATTGTGAGCATATGACCTTTGGTGAGACCCAAGGTTCACACTGTACAGGTCACCAGTCTATTACAGGGCTTACATGGAGAGACGAGACACATCGTAATCTTACCTTTTCAGAATAGACCATTAAAACTCTCTGAACACACGAAGTAAGTTTTCTATCACTTAAATTCAGTTTCAGATCATTCGCTGTAACTATGGCAGAATTAAAATATTAGATTTTCTCTCTAATAGATAAACTATTTTAAACGGATCTTGAATTTCTGAGTTTTAGGAGAAATGTCTTTTTGATAAGAATATCGCAATAAATATTACGTAAATGTTACATAGTTAACTCTTTAAAGCCTGAACCATGAAATAATTCCTAGAAAATTCTTGTTAACCATGTGACAAATTTATTTTTTAAATATTAATTTGCATCATTTTTTATGATATTTGCTACATCTGGCATTTTTCTTAATGCAGTTTATTGCTCCAAAATGTTTTGTGCAATTTATTTAGCCCTTTCAGGGGAAAGAAAATCACACTGATGATGTAGAAGCCTCAAAAACGTACAAAATCCTGTGCATTAAAATTTGACTAGGCATTAAGGAGTTAATATTTTGTCCTTAAAGAAGGTTATTTTACATGAATAGGTGATAATGCCCTGATTAAGTGACCTGAAATGAGACCAAATAGGAGTAGGACTCAGCACAGCCGACTTAATTGCTTGACGACTTTAATCAGTGAGCTGATAAAGACTTTCACTTTCTGAATAACCACAGTTTATTATCTCTTAATTAGTTTGTGTTCAAAAGAAGAGTTGCTTGTTTCATGTCGTTTAGCTTTTGTGACTTTGCAGTATATTCACAATGCACTCATCTGTTGATTTTCTTTTCTTTCTGCTGCTTGCATTATATGAAATTGTGCTTTCTTTTAAAGGTGAGCTATTTTCATTCACAGGCAGCTTGAGACTAAAATAAATAAAGTCTTAATACAGGATACGCCTGCAGCAGGAGGCAAGTCATTTGCACTCACATTACAAAATTGACTTGTCTATTTTTAGATTTTATTTGTCCGTTGCCCTTGTCGTTCCTAAAGTATTTCTTATTTTAGTAATGGTGCCTTGACCTAAATCAATCAGAGTACCAACCTGGCCTTCTTTCAGCTTCACAGACCCCTCCCTGCTGTGCCCCTTCCATGTGCTGTCCTCTGGAGAAATGCTGCACCTAAGCTATTAGACGTTCGGTTATTATCCCCGACACATCCGTATTTTTCAGCCCGAGCACATTTATTAACACCTGGTGACTTTTAAAAAAATGAGACTCAGAAAATGCAATAATCTAAAACAAAGAGTGCGACATTTCTCGTGTATGAAGAGTGACTCAGATTTGGTGTGTGTTGCACGGTGATTGTAAGCATTAGTCATGGCAGCAGTAGCGTGTTGTTGATGTTGTTGTTGTTTCCTCAGGGAGAAACCTTGCTGTTGCTCCTACAGCTAGCCAAGGTCATGTGCAGGCTAACGAATGACTGGCTCCTGCTGACGGACTGAAGGTGTTCGGGACTATTTTTAGATCATCATCATCATCAACATACTCTGTTGCCCTTGAGACGCAAATGACTTTTTTCCTGTCTGGCCCATCTTGCGGTGGGTTAGGTGGTGGTCAGAGGATTTTGATGCTTCTACCTTTAATGCCCTGCAAGATTTTGCCCCTAATTGTTATTCTGCTTGTGTGTCTGTGTGTGTACATGTGCATACCTAACGCTAGCTTAGGTAATAAGCAGAGTGGGGTTGGAGACGAAGAGGAGTTTTTCCGCTGTCACTTACATCTTCGGCTCTTCTCCCTCTTATGTCACAACCTTTCTTCTCTCCTTGTCTAATCTCTACATGTCTTGCTGCCGTCTTTCTTTCTCTCCCACCACCCCTGCTCCCTCCTCTTGCTCCGTCTCTCTCTCGTCTCCTCTTCCTGTCAGGCACGATGGTGTAACCCCAGGCTGTGGCAGAGCTTAAGGAGTAATAAGACCTGTGGTGGGCAGATCTATTTTCTGCAGGACACTAGCAGCATGTGGCCAGGAATCCCTTGTGATTGCAGAGTGTGAAATGACATTGAAAGCAGGAATCTGGATTTTGTCTTGTCTTACACACTCTTTGTGTGGGAAGGTGACACAGATAGTGGGGTTCAATAACAGAAGCACACGTGCTATTGCTGGGCAATGCATAACAGAATTAAAAGGCTTATCATCTTTTTGAATAGTTGTTCAGGTCAATAATGAGTGAATTCATGGGCAACCCACTTTTATCCCATGACAAATTGATAACATGCGAGGTTGACACTAAGCCATATGCAGTGGCACCTGGATATGGCTGCAGAATTCTCAAATATGAACCCATTTTTAAGGGATTTTGAATTGAATTTTGTCAGGCCATAGTTTTTCTAATTAATTGCTTTCGTCCTTAGTATTTAACTTTAAGGCTTTATTAACTATTTCATGGCTACTTTTGAGCTGTGTGACTAAAAGTGTTAACGTGACATTGCTGCACAGCATTTTAAACTTTTAAAGTTTACATGTTGTCTCCAGGCTTTCAATGGTTTCCTTCTGTCATAGGAAGAAACTTGCTGGGTTAATTTTCCTTGATCGAGGCACAGGCTTAGACTTGGAGCTTGTTCTCAGGTGTCGCCCACTGCTCTTTTACTTAGGATTATATGCTATGAAGGAATTTTGCCTTAGGTTATCCTTTATAAATCCCTAACTTTTAAAAATGCCATGTCTGAAGAAATTTTTGTAGAGTCGCAAGGGGTCAGTTTGAGGAGTGGTGTCTCAGAGTTCATTCATCAGAGTCAGTCCTGCTTTATGTAAATGGTAAATGGCCTGTTTCTTATGTAGCGCTTTTCTGCTCTCCCGGAGCGCTCAAAGCACTTTATACAACATGCCACATTCACCCATTCACACCAGCACTTTCTTCTATGCTTTTCAGTGCTTCTTAGCTAACATTCACACGCATTCATGCTCCGATGGATACATCGGAGAGCAACTTGTGGTTAGTATCTTGCCCAAGGATACTTGGCATGCAGACTGGGGGAGCCAGGGATCGAACCGCTAAACTTCTGATCAGTAGATGACCTGCTCTACCTCCTGAGCTACAGCCAGTAGGAATATAATGACCTGGCATCTGTTTTGCTGCCAAGGACCTAAAGTTCCTAAAATCCAAGTTTAGCAGGAGTAAACTGAATAGGTAATGCCATCTTTTTCTTGCAAAACCTGTCTTGTGTATTTTTTTTGTTTGTTTTTGTTTGCTTGTGTCTGAATAGTATCTACTGTGCTAAGTTGTTGGGTCAGCCCTAATTTCTTTTCATTTAGCTTCCAAAGAGGCAAGAGACTTTCTTGTAATTTTTTTTTAACATGGTCTCCATTAGCAACTGTTCCCCAGGCGGTCTGAGGCTCTTTCAAAGTTTTTCTTTGGGCACTGGCTGCTTTTTCATCGTTGTTTCCCATTTTCAGAACAAGAAACACTCTTGTGTCTACACATCCTAGACAACTTAGAACAACAAAGAACCAATTTTAAATTGTATCTTTAAATGCCTTGTTACTAGCAGCCACTCGCAAAAACACATAATTTATTCCCATCTCTTTAGTTGAATGTATAAAGACAACATAGTTTGATTTCTAAAGCGCTATTAGCTGAGCTAACTTGACATATCTCACCATGGTGTGCAGTGTGTACTTAGAAAAAAATTGAGGAAACTGGATAAGTGGAAGACTTAATATCGGGCCTAAAAAACTAAAACAACACTGAGATTTCAGCCAGTGGTTTTGGGATCTTGACAAAATGTATGTAATTATGAATGCAGACAACATCCGAGTCATTTTTCAGCATGACAATGATCCCAAACACACTGCCAATCCAGTAAAAGCATACTTGGAGAGAAAAACACAAAATCGAACACTATCAGTCATGGATTGGCCTCCCTAGAGTCCGGAGGCAGTGTGGGATCATCTTGACAGAAAACAGAACAAAAGGCAGCAGACAGTTAAAGAGGAGATGTTTGCATGTATATTTGCACATGTTTCAATAAATAACATTTTTCTAGCAGAATTCTGGAACAAATATTTCTACATAACATCCCCCTGAATATTAAACCTGGCCTCACAATATAAAACAGTCTCTCTGGATTTTTAGCTTCTAAATGTTCCACTTAGTTTATCAAGTAGTTCCTGCTTTGTGTATCTTTCTGTGATGCTCAGGTACTGTAGTGCACAGTCAGCTTTTTGTTTTTGGCTGGGAACAGCTTTCTGCTGCATTTAGTGTAGCTTTAGATTAAATTAAATGAATACATTATTTAAAAAAATGTTGCTTTAATGTTAGCAGACAAAAGATAACTTTCTGTATGTGTGTGACGGCACTCAAAACTATGACAGCAGTACATCGAATGCATTTATTAGCACACATGTATTAGGTGGCTTAATTTTTATTTGTGCTTTTAAAAATGTCCACAAAAGAAAAGCCAAGGTTAGCAAATCTAATGCAGGGAGAGGGGAAAAAAACTGTGGATTTGAAAAAAGTGACATATCTGTTCTGGTTTTTCTTCCATTTCTGTAATATGCAGTTTAAAATTCAGCCACTCTATAATTGGACTGTACCCATATTGTACTGATGAAATCATCTCAGTGTGTCTTCCCCCTACTTTAGTTAATGATGAGCTCTGCTTTCAAATGATGATTGTGAAATGACTAAACACGAGCTCTCGGTGTAGCCATTGTGTTGTTTTTCTAAAGCAAATAGATGGCAAATTCAGTGAACCACACAAGCCCTGCTGCTGCTGCCATGCTTTCTCTGTATTGTCAAGAGTCAGTCACATGACTTTAGTGGTTATTCAGAATTAGGCCAGAGCTGGGCCCAAGGGGAAACTCCACAGTGACCACTCCAAATGGTGTCTTCAGTATGCACCATCTGCATGTGTATGATCATATGTGCTTTTGTGTGTTTGTTAAGACACTGACTTGCACTTAGCTAATGTTTGCAGACCTAAGGTTGGACTTCTAAATCATTGTGTGAGTTTCACTGTGTAGATGTTAGGAGGCCTGTTACAAGATTTGTGGATCAATGTTTTGGATGCCAAATAATTATTATTTACTTATTATCTGTGAGCTGCTTCAGTTTGATCTGATATTGCGTAGAGATACTTCTGGTGGTACATTATTTGAGCTTCAAGGATGAGACCCTTGGTTGCTGCATTAGACTAATCCATATCATCCTGGCACTCAACATCAATGTCTAAAAGATCACATCAGTCTTTGGGATATGCCCAACATAGGCCATGAGGCCACGTATTAGAAGTTGGACCATCCTCTACAAGATATCTTTCTTTTCTACTTAGTCAGCCATTATAAAAAAGCATCATGTGATCAAGGATCTGATGTTAACTGGAAGATGATTAAGTTTCACTAATCATTACCTTTGGGGGTCTCATTATGCGGTAAACTCCATTCTGATTCATACACTGCATCCCCATGGGCCCCTACACACAAATGTAGACTTAAACATTTAACTTGACTTTGAACTGTGTGCTGTGGTAATAGCCTAGTGTGTCCTCCCTCGCCGCTCTATACATTCCCAAAAGGTCGCCTATAGCCAGCCACACCGTTATGCATATTCATGCTTTTCCCCACAGTGGGATTTCCTCATTACTCAAGAGCAAAATACTATAGGCCCACGACCAAGTGAAGAATGGGGTGGGCACAGAGCCTGTTATTGCTTTTGTTGCGACCACCAACTCGCTAATGGTTAATCATCACGCGGTAAATAAGAAGATGGCTTATATGACAGACCAGACGGTTAATAACTCATTTATCATCATCTGCCTTTTTGAAGAGTAACACCGGGCCAGTGATTTCAGTCTCCACACATTCTCTTCATATGAGGGGCTATCTTTTGGAACATTTGTGTGTGACAGACGCGGAATAATTTATGCATGTTGAAAGTACTGTCACATCAAAGCAAACTCCACTTTCAGTATATTTTCAGCCGTTTCATCTAGATGTGATTGACTCTACAGCTAAGCTAGAGCCATAAGTCTTTCATCTTGCTCTATGACCTGCCCCTCCCACTCACTCCTCGGACTCAGTCGACGTAAACACCACCACTGCATTGAGCTCAGTATTACCGGAGATTTCAGTTTTATGATAGTGGTTATAACAGCATATTTTGATCAAATTATTTCACATTTACTGACTGATAATTGCTGGCTACCTTTGGACAGTTTAAAGTGCAGTTACTAGTTAGCATCATCTCATCATGACAGCTTCTAGCCCATTGACAGCCCATTATATTCAGAAAAAATGATGCGGTTGTGCATAAGTTATAAACATTATGATTCTATTTGTTATTATTATTATGTTGATTCTACCCAAATTATTCCTCATATAGATTAAAAATAAGACAATAAGTTAAAAAAATGGATTCCTAATATTTTTCTCTCTCTTTCTCTAGTCCTATAGAATCCTGCCAGAACTTCTACAAAGATTTCACGTTACAGATTGATATGGCCTTCAACGTATTCTTCCTTCTTTACTTTGGCCTGCGGGTAAGCTGGCGCATGCACACACCCATTTTTTACATGCATATGCTGTGCACATGGATGTACTACTAAATACACTGTGACAAATGATGTTACATCTATATAGCTGTTGTTTTATCTTCAAAAATCTCTTTAATGCTTCTGACTTCATTCATTTAATGCTTTTTATTGATTTTATTTTTATGATGGCATTTCTCTTTCCAATTTTAGTAACAAAAAAACAAAACAAAACTTTGAGATACAGTAATCTTGTAGGACAACTAGCATGCATGTGCAGACTTCCTTAGTCATCTAATACTCAAACAGCGTGCCTTTAGTTTAAGCTGACGTTGCTGTAATGATGTTCCTAGGATTGCTGTCATGCAAGAGCAGAATTCCGATGGTGCAAATGGTATCCGGATGCTTGACATCTTGAATGAATGAAAAAAACAAACAAACTCATAAGCTGCTTACACCAACAACCATTTGCATGACTCAGCAAGTAGGGTGAAGCTTTTGTCATTGTGTATAATAAGTCAGCATTGTCAAAAGAAGACACAGCAGTTTGAAGAGCGGGCTGTGGCAAAGTCAGGATGTTTTGTGCAAAATTAACCTTCAGTTGTTGCCGTTTTTCTTTTTGACAGTTTATAGCAGCCAATGACAAGCTGTGGTTCTGGCTGGAGGTCAACTCAGTGGTTGACTTCTTCACTGTTCCTCCTGTGTTCGTCTCTGTCTACTTAAACAGAAGCTGGCTTGGTAAGTTTCCATATTCGTTTCATTAATCTGTTAAAATTATAGCTCTCACTCTATCGACCCTATTGCTTTTTCTTTCCACTTATTTTTAATGATTTTCATCCTCACATTTGTGTCCTTCTATTCCTTTTTGCCCTCTGTCTTTGAATGCCACCCTTCCTTTTATCTCTTCCTATCACTCCCACCGTCTCCCCATCACTGGGAGCAAGTCTCGGAGGCCCTCTTGCTTGCGGCTACAGTCAATGTTCCCTCATCATTGAAAGTGACAGGGCAGGGTTCCTCTGATGTTTCAGGGAACACAGACACAGCAGAGTGGATGAACTAATGGGAGTGAAAGTGACTCAGAGCAGGGCTGTGGCTCTCGGTGACTCTGCATGTTTATGCTTCATATTCATTAGTATTTGGTCCGTTGAGGCGTTGCACCTGGGGTACCTCACAGTGCTGTACCATCTATTAGACTCATTCACATCCATGCGAAAACAAAAAATGCACATGTAAAAGCATGTGATATCCCCATACACACTTATACACACTCTCGCATGAGCAGGCTGGAAAATACCCTAACCTGCATTACATAACGACCTACTTTTTTTCCACCGTGTTTAGATGATGTGACCTAAATTACACTGCAGTGAAAACAGTTTCTTTGTAGGTGTGTTCTTTTTTGGATGCTCTGCCTCTGTGCTTTTAAAAACCTCAAAGAAGAAGCTCGTTCGTGCCGACACTATTCCAGCCTTGGTCTTATCGTGTCGCTGGAACACGAAAATTGTTAAGCGAGAATGTTAGGTTGTAGTCACACTAATACTGACATTTAGCCTTCCTTCAAATTGGCATTTTTGTCGTGTTTGTCTCCAACGCTCTTTATCAGTAACAGTAGAAGTGCTCAAATATTAAAATTAATTAAATGTGACTGTTTCAGGGTGCTCTTAGTGTTCACTGCTACATTTTTAAGGATTTCAGGGAGTTTTTAAAGAGTAGAGCAATCAATATTGCCATTGGCAAGGTCTTTGTTAAATTCGACAAGAAACACGAGGAATCACTCGATAATGCTGGTTTTCCTCGTTTTTTTTACATGCCCGCCAGAATCACTGACTCTGTGAAGTAATGTGGGTCTGTGAATGTTTGATCTCTGAGTTGATGAAGGTTTCTTAAGAAGCGCACAGTGGCTTGCGAATTTCACACGGAACAAGCTGTGTAATGAATTAGACATGGCCAAGCCAAGTAGTCTGGTTTCATGATGCAAGGTGTCCTCATCTCTTCCCCAGAAGACTGTTGGTGTTAGGGCCTTGATGAGGATGATGAAAGATTGTGAAATGGTGGTCTGGCTGCTGGCTGATGCTCTGTAATGATTATTAAATATCCTGCACTTGATGTAGGAAAGAACAACACCTTAACATATAATCCAGCTTCACTGCGAGCTGTTATCCTTAAACAAAATGTGACGATAATGTTTTTTTATTTAGAGATGCCCTAGATTCCAGGGCTCTTCATTATTTTTAAATGGGGAGACTCTTGCGTCTCAGTTTCACAATGGTGACACGAGAGGTGGCATCTCCACCTCATAAAAACTGAGACATTTTTTATTTTAGTGTTGGACGTGTATAACAGCAGCACAGTAAAAGAACAGAAAACCCCCAGGTTTATTTTTCCCGGGCGTTGTGCTTAATAGCAACATAAAGTGCTGCGAAGCCCATGTTATAAAATTAACAGAGTGTCGATCTGCAGTAGGATGTGACGGTCGATTTTAGAATACCAATGATGTGGTGAAAGTGTCTTTTCATATTCAGGTCGAGAACCTGAGAATAGCAGTCTTTATTAACTGCTTATATCCTGTATTAATAAGGGAGTTAATTAATATGGAACTCTGTGGTGGGAGGAAAATAAGCACAATCAAACGGTATCAGAGTCAGAAAATGTACCTGATCTGCTTTCTGATGGTGACCTTTGCAATTCACTGTTAAATAAATGAAATTGCCCGTTTTCCTTTAGCTGTGTATGTGGTTGTTCACTTCCATCAGACAGCTTAACAGGGCCAAAACGAGGTAATGCACAACTGCTGCTACTTTCATTTAGTTAAGTGTCTATACTGTCCCTTAACTGTACTGTCCCTGGTGGCTGTTAAGAGTGCGTATTGTGCTCTTCAATCCCATTGGATTGGTTCGTCTTCACTTCCATTACCTGGTAGGGAATACACACCACACACCAGACAGCATAATATATCACAATTATGCTACCTCTCGTTTCACTCCTGGAGAAGATCGGTGGAAACTCAGTGGAGGTGTGCCCGGTTAATAAAAAGCCCACTAATAAGGGCTCTGCCCTGTGCTCTGTGGTAGAGTATTCACCCACTCTGCACACAAGACAGTGCCTGTGTACGCTTTGCACATTTTAAGTCATGTTCTCTCTCGCTTTGCAAATTGGACATTGATTAAGGGGAGGAGAATGATGTGAGGCTAATGTAAGAGTGCATGTAGAGTTCTTCCTTGGAAAAAGGAATTAATCTCCTTTAACTACTTAAACTTAACATTTCTCCCAAGAGTCCTGACAGTGTGGGATTTGCCGTTTGAAAGATGCTCATAGATCTTGTGGCTACTGAGCCTTAGCTTTCACACCCTGTAAGTTAACTCCATGCCTTTCCACCACAGCCCTTACAGAGGACCCTCTTCCCGGTTTTAAATATTTAAGGAATAAAACGATTGTTTTTAAAAGACAATGGCATTGTGAAAATACCTAAACACAATTGCATAGTTTAAAGTGCATTTGTATTTCATTACATTTCATTAAAGTGTGTTGTTTTTGGATAGCCAGTATCAAATGGTGACAACCTAAATGTTATTGAAGCCTCACTGGCCTGAAGAATGTGCAGTAGTTTGTAGCCTTCAGACATGCCTTATATTCTGACATGCTACTGCCTCCTAGTGGTGGGTTAGTTTGCTGGTTTCCTGTGTTTTTCAGCTGAAAGAGGCTTATAGTACCTGATATGGGTATGAGTGCTTTATATGGCCCTTCAGCCCATGGTAGGGGAGGGAAACTAATTTGAGGAAAGTTCAAGCCTCTTCGGTATAGCCAGGTTTCTCAGGTGTGGCAGCTTGAGAAAAAAAAAAGTGTATGTATCGATAAATATGGACTATTTATCCTCCATGAATGAACAGTAAGAATCCCTGCTGTGTACACTTGCTGAGAATCTGTGTGTTTAGATTAGCATAGCATCATATAATCTAATCCCGGCTTGGTTCACTGTCAGTATTATCCCAGATGAACCGCGCCAGCCTGCCGATTGATAAAAGGTCCCAGAAGGCTGCCCGTCCAGAACATGTGACACAGAGGCAGTGCTGGGGCTTGCAAAGCCTCAGTTAAGTAAGAGCGGGCACAGAACAGAAAACCCTTTTTTGAATGAGCATCTGGCAAGCTGACACATGTGTTCAAGAGGCTTTGGCATGTGCGGGAAAGAGATTTTCTCATACATGAACACAGGCAGAAAAATTCATTGAGGTTTAAAAAAAAAAAAAAATAAAAAAAAATTACATGATTTTTATATAATACACATTTTTTTTTTTTTTAAAAAAATTTTTTTTTTTTTTTTTTTTTTTTTTTTTTTTTTCATTTTTTAAGGTTGTGGAACCACTGCGAAAATTGAAAAAAGGAGAAAAAATGTACCTGCTTATCTGTTACTTTATTA
>VUQG01013542.1:31282-41420 GCA_015106755.1 Etia nguti
CGGTTTTTTTTTTTTTTCCTCTCAAGTCCTCTTTGCAGCTTGTTATCCATGCAGTTGATATTCACATCACTTTTCAGATCAATTTGGTGAACACTTGAGCATTATTGTGTCACCATGAGGTACTTCCTATAATAAATAAGTCAGTACTTTATTTTTTGTGAGCTATTCTCCTTTTTGACAAGCAAATAAATGGGATTGATAATGGCGAAGGAGACCGCACAGATTCGGGTCACAAGCTTTTACTTAAACTGTGATTGGTTTCAGAGAAGTACTAGGTACTGCGCTGGAATAACTTCATGTTCACTGTCCTTTTTCAGAGACACCTTCACACCTAAATAACAAATTTGCTTCATGTTTAAATTTCACGTAATGTGTTTCCTACACTTTTTACTGTGCTCCTGCTCTGTCTTTATGATTATCACTAACTCTACATGAGTGCTGGTTTTTATCACCAATAACGACACAAAATGCATTTTTTCAGTAGTCTCAATTTGCCAAATCCCACTCACCCTTCCCCATTCACCTGTGTCAAATGTTTGTGTACTAACGAGGTTGCATGGTTGATTTAATATTAATTAAAGATGATGTAAATTCAAGTTGATATTAATTGAATATACTTTATATAACCCAGTGGGCTAAATTGTGTCCGTGGTCCTATCACTTTCAAGGTAGTTGAGCTTTTTCTTTTACGTTTTTTCTTTTTGTACATTTTATAGTGACACCCTAGAACATTTTATTTATACTTTCAAACCTTTTATAAAAAATATTCTCTGCCCTTTATGTACTTTTTGTAAAAGATGAATAACCTCAAACGCTTTTTTTTCTGACTTTCTGACTTTGAGTTGCAAGGCCCTCAGCATTGGACAAAAAAACAAAGTTGCATCACACCCTGCCATATAATAAAAGCATAGCTTGTAAATGGGCAGAGAAGCATTAGCAACAGTTATATTCTCCTCTTCTTTTATATTCATGATAACTGTTTGATTTGAGATTTTTTCTTGTTGTTTGCAGAAGCCGAAAGCGGTATGCCCTCTACCTTATCTTACTTCCAAAGTTCCACCCAATCGTCACCACTTTAAAGCTTCTGACTTTGGGAGTTTCCCCAAGGATATTTTTCCAAACACTATCTCACAGGCCTCTTTTTCTAACTCCTTTTTTATGGTGTCCCTTGTGCTTAATGCACTAACTTCTTTGCAGGCAGAGGGAGGATAGATAAATTGGACATGTTTGTAGAAGTGCTGTTTTCTTTTCTTTTTTCTTTTTTGTCTTTGCTGTTGTCGCTGTACCAAGGCCAAACACTCACCCTCTCCATATCTACCTCTTATTTGATCTTTTCATTTTTGTCCTCAAGCAAACTCCTTTGCTCCTTTAGTTTCTTTCTCTCACACTTTCAGTTCTTTTTCAGTGTCGCTCAGTCGTTACCCTACTGTTTCTTAGCTTTGACAAGCCACGTTTTCCACTCATCGGTGTTTAAAAGTCTTCACCAGAACAGTACAGTGAGGAGTTTCTATATGCTTATCTCAGACATCAGATATGGTGTCGATAGGCACTGATAATCTATTGTCCTACAACTTTGGATATAATCTTTAAATAAAATGACTGATTACACGCCACTGCTGCAGGCGGTGATTGATATAGCAGCACGTTTTTTGTTTTTTTTCATGGTTTTAATATACCAGCAGCACCTCACCAATCTTTGTTTTTTTTCATGATTTTATTTTTTTTAATACACTAGAAAAGGCATGGAGCTGTTGAATTTGGATAGCATTGGGTTTATCCAAACTGAAGTTTTATTTATGTGGCCCACATTTCACTCTTGCATTCCATCACCCTCTCATGTCCTCATTCCCAAATGTGTATCCATCTGTACATGTATGTGCGTCTGTGTATGTGCTATCACCTTGGAAGGGAGAGTTTGTGTTTTAAGTGCGTGCGAGTGCGGAGTTTTGTGCGTCTCAGCCACCGTGTACAGTCATGCTCGTGCGTCTCTCGAGTAGATGTTCTTAAGTGAGGTCACTTCCTGTCAGTTTGGTGTTTGAGAAACAATCCAACTGCACAGAAGTTACTGCAACCGTCTGCATCTACGTACCTGTCCCTATACCTGTACTCCAGTGGCTATGCCTTTCTGTTTTATTATTGTCCTCTTCATGCTGTTTGGTAACTGCATGCTATGACACTATCACATAAAGTGTTTGATGCTTGCCTTGTTGCTCACAATATGAGGTTTTGATGCATCTTCTAGGCTTTTATTCACCAGTTTGCACACGACTCAAGAAAAATGTCTTGGATAGTTACACCTGTAAAATCTCAGATTTGGGCAGCAATGTTTGTGGAACTGTCTTGATTTGATCGGTTTCTTTCTTTTATTTTTGACTTTAAAAAAGCATGCCAGGTGTAATGCCTGTTAACTTCTCTGGGGGCCATTCAATCTGAGCGAATGTTAGGTGCTATTTTACTTCTTGCAGTATGGAAAGAAAATTCTGATCCGCATGACTGGTGCAATTTGATCACATCCCAATATGTATATGGATTCAATTGCTCCCTTAATAGTTTTGTTTATTTCCTCCCCAATGTAACCTTTTTCCAGAGCTCAGAGGAAAGATGTTGTGTGATAATATACTTGTTCCCTTCTCCCCTGAGTCTATACCTCACATACTCTTTCAAAATGAATGACTAAAATGAGGCAAATAGTTATTACATGCGTAAGTGTGAATCAAGTTGGTAACACACAATGAGTGGAGCTTTTCTGGTTTATCAATGTTGCAAATTTACAAAAGTTTAAAATGTAAACGGAGCGGCGAATGAGACAAAAAAAAAAAAATCAAGATCATCTTTCATCTGGGCTTGTATTTTGAAAGAGTGACCCTTAAAGGTTTGTGGGTACAGTGTTTTGGTATCTTACTTCACACTCACTTCATTGATGATTGTTGCCCATAGGTAACCATTAATGACCGGGGTGTGTGTGCGTGTGTGCATATTTGTGTGTGGCGTCTACTTTTTGTCTTAGTCTAATTAATGGGGAATGATACAGCCAATCACTTAAAGTAACTTTGAGTATTAAACCAAATCCCACTTTATCACAAAAGAAGCGAGTAATTATTATTTATTACAGTAACACATTTTGTTATGCTTTTCTCTTGATTAAATGATTAAAGCAGTTTGTACTTAACTTGACATGCATTACAAGTATTTGTAATGGAGCAGCACATTTGGACTTTCTTCTACCAGTTTTATTTTCCCCTAGCAGAGTCTAGAGCAGACTCAACTGTAAGAATTAGCTCAGTATTTTAAACAGAAAGAGCTGTTCATTCCCTTGCATTCCACTGTCAAATACTAACTGAGATACACCTACTGGACATTCTCTGTACGACAGCCGTGTCTCAGTGGACATCATAACATCTGTTCTGACTAGATGACTGCATTTGAGTGCTGAGACTAAAACCACTCCATGGCCATAATTTTAATTCTTTCTGCCCTCGTCCCTCTACTTGTATCTCTCTGTCCCTCTCTTCCACCCCCGGGGCAATCCAATGCCATTTCGTAGAGAAAAGAATTAAAATTCAATGTGCGATCATTACTGTTGTGCATTTTTGTCCATCCGTGTGAGTATCACATCAGCAAATTGCCTCAAATCAGAAGGAGCAAGTGTGTTTGTGGTAACTTACAAGACACACATAACAAGAGGGAGAGAAAAAATTTTTTGGGATGGATAATGTGTTTAAAATGATGCAAAAAAGGAAGCCCGGCAAAGTCCAGATCCAATTTTAGGGCTTCAACAAGTGTGTGTACCATTCCTCTTGATTAGCATGTCGTGTGCATGAATTCTGTGTATGTCCAGATGTTAATGAGCATTATTTGTCTGTATGTCTTTGATTACACAGCATTCTCATCAACCCGGGCAACCATGTCAAGCTGCAGGAGGGAACACTGGGATTTTTTATCGCTAGTGATGCCAAAGAAGTAAAAAGGTAATCGGGCCATCCTGCCAAACGGCGGGGTCACTAACCGTATCAGTTGACAAATGAATAGGAGCGCTAAACATTTTTACTGTGTCACTTTTAGAGCATTTTTCTACTGCAAAGCTTGTCATGATGACATCACAGACCCCAAACGGATCAAGAAGTGCGGCTGCAAGCGACGTGAGTAGCTGTGCCTTTATTTTGCCCCACTGGCACCCATCCTTCCCTTCTTTCTCACTCCAAAAACCAGCCTATGGGTCTGTCTTTCTCTTTATATTCATAGGTGTGCATATGGTTATTATGCCTTTCATTGTGTCGTTGTTCTTGTTGTACTCTGAATCTGTTTTAAACATTATATTGCCATTATACTCTTAGGAAAGTGTTTGATATTGGTCCCATTTGAGCTTCCGTAACCCCCATTATAGTATGATCGTAAGTCGAAGCACTTTTGTTTCTTTGTCAAAATGTAGCTGTTGCCATCTTTAAATGTCTTTTCATCTTGCTTTAACCATTGAATCACCACTTTATTTGCACAAACTGAGACTGTATTGCAGTGAATGAAATGCACAGTGTTAACATGTAAGTAGAAAGCATGAGAATCTAAACCAGGCTTGTTTCTGTATCGCATTTGAAATATTAGAAAATAGAGGAGATCCTCCACCAAGGCCAGTGCCCTATCTTGCAATTGTAAAGGATGGGTTCTGGTTCTGCCAGTGCTTTACCTGCTTCACCTAGTTTAATGAAATTCAGCTTGGTAGTTTCTGAGTACTGATCGCATGCTGTGCCTCAGCCTCAGCTTGGTGGAGGAATTAGGAAACATGTCCTCTTACTTACATATGAATGCTCTCGGTGAAATATTTTAAGGCTGTTTCATTCTTCTCAATTGTTTTAAGGTCACACAAATGTTATGGATAGGGTTGCTAGCTGTTAATTTTCTAATTTAGCTATGCAAACACCCACATCAAATCAATGACTATTTTATGCAGATACAATGTTACCATTAAGGCAGGAAAAGCACGCAAATACATCCTGACCTATGTGCAGAAGATACTTGTCCGGACGCGTTAGCTGATGGATAAATAATTCAGGTTAATATTCTATGTTTCCATAAAAGGTCACAGGCTGTTACGGTAAGCAGTCCGTTACAGACGAAGCCTGGTTTTAAAATAGGTACCCTCCAGTCTCTTCTTTTGTCTGTGCCATTTCAATTATTCAGACGCTTTCTGCTCTGTCAACTCAATAGAATCAACAGGCTTTTCACACTCTAGTTTTATTTACCGCAACTATTTTCCTCTGTTTGCTTTCCTACTATCTTCATGTCTCAGACTCAGCTGATGGCGTTATGTTTTATCTTATTACATTTGTTGCTGACAAGAGAGTTGCATTAAAAAGATGACAGTTCCATTACTGTAATGGAATTCTGTCCAACTGTATGTTCTGTTCTGTCATGTTTTGTTCTCTTCTGTTGTTTTTTCCCATGTTTCTTTATGACCAGTGACACACTTTTGATGTATTTCCTTCCCTGCTGCCATTGGAAAACACCACTTTATTTTAACTACTCACTGGTAGTGATTTATTGTGAGTAAAATGAAAATGGGTGTCTAATTACCCAGAGTGCAGTGCAAGTGTTTTGTTTTTTATTTTTTATTTCTCTTCCTTTTCAGCAAATAGTATATTGTATCTATGTTGCATGTTACCGGTGTAGCTTCTGCATCCCTCTCCTCGCCTCTCATTTCTACACCGTGCTCAGACCAAACTGAATCCAAAACAGCAGATATTGAACTTGCACCAGCATCAGGCCTCTGCTCCTCAGTGGCTCAGCCGGCTGATGATCTGATTTGTTGGAGATGACAATTAAATAAAGCGCTACACGATTGGATGCGGCCGATGAGGTGTGCAGTTTTTGCTCACTCTTTGATCATCAAATCAAACACGTATTTGGCATTTAAAAGCCAATCTGCTGCGAGTCTTGTGTCATTACATGTGATTAACCTCTTTATAGTGTATTTGCTCTGAGAAAGAGCAGAAGAATAAAAATCTGAGATGTCGTACAGTAAAAACAGATTTAGAGGAACTAACACACGGGGGAAAGATCCACTGCTATTTAAAATGATCTGTTTTCCGTCAAAGGTAGTTTTGTGTGGCAGATTTTTTTTTGTTTTTTAGAGAGCAGAAAACATCCTTCTGGGATGTTCTTTAAATCCTGGCAAGCTACGTTGCCAAAACACAATCAAAACAATCTGGTCTCCCCTTTTACCCCGCTTTGCTGTGATCTCAGCCCCTTTTTAAACTCCGGGCCCTGGCCCAGCCTGGGCTGATGTTTTAGAGATCACTGGTTCTTTTCAGAACTGCACGAGCCTTGTGTCTTTCAAACACGGACCGTCGCTGGGCCATTTTGTTTAACTCGCTTTACTGGGAGACAAGTCTAGGATTAATATGCGGCATTGTCATAATTTATCAGTTCCCACTAGATGGTAGTGCCGTGCCAGAGTCTCGTGCGGTAATAGATATCCATAGTTAAATGGTGATGTCTGTAGAGGAAACTCTAATCCCCTGAGACCTGTTCAGCAAAATTGCAAGGATCAGATGGGTGCCTTTGTGTTTTTTCTTTTTTTGTCTTAGGATAATAAATCAGTTTGTAGGGCTTTAGAGATTTATCATCCTTAACATGTAACACTGTATTTTATATCTATATATTACAATACAGAGCAGGATTTGGTGAGGGGTGTGCATTTGTGTACAAAGTTGGTTTTTTCAAGAAAAAAAAATTATTTGTTTTGTCCACTCTTATGTGCCCCACTCTGACAGGCTACTGCACTCTCTGTTAGTTATCGCTCAAAGGTTCACCTCTTGAGCCAACAGTATCCTTTTTCCTTGCACTGTTGCTGAATAAGGAGGCTTTAGGTGGATATCAGAATGGTGCTTTCTTTGGGACATCTTTCATATTCAACATAGCACCCTGATAGCTTCTGTTTACTGAGTGTTCGTGGATTGTAGGCGGTAGTAGCCAATCAAGCCCATACAGACAGTTGATCAGGGTCGCTATTATGTTGAATCTTCAGTTAGGAATGCCCTGAAATGGACACCTTGTCATCTTAAACCAGAATCTAGGTATTTGTGAAGTCAGAAGTAAAATGCATTGTCTATGTTTATGTGCGTGTGTGTGTGTGTGTGTGTGTGTGTGTGTGTGTGGGTGGGTATGTGTCTTGTGTCCTCCATTGCTCCCCTTCCACTTGTCAGAAGTCTACATTGTGGCATACACACTCATGGGCTACTGTTATTAGGTACACCTGTGACGCTAAATGCAGACCAATACAACAGCTCTGCCATAGAGTCTACTTTTATATCAATTCTTCATTTTACCCCATTTGTCGACTTGATTACATACAAGAGGGTTAAAGACTGAACATGTTTTTATGTGACAGTACAGGCCAGAACGTGACAACTCACATTTACTTTTGAAAATAAAGAAGCCTCATAAAAGCAGAGTGTACAGCAGAGCTGTTCTATTAGGTTATGTTAGATTTCACATGTGTACCTAATAAAGTTGCCAGTGAACCCACACAATATGTTCCGAGTGCCGAAACAAAAACACCGAAGCAAAGATATTTCAGCATGACCTGATGACCTCACAGCACTTGTCCGCCATGTTCCCAAAACTGTTTCATTACTGTGAACAGTTATCTCTGTACCTCTCCTTGTTGCCAGGACTTAAGCTACATTTCCTGCATGCTTTCCACATGCTAGTAAGGCAAATATGCATGTCACAGGATACAGCAGTCCCTGATGCATTCATCTTATGGGATATGATCTGTGTTTCCCATTCTTTCCTTGGCCAGGAGCTGAAAACATATTACTTCATTCAAGGTCTTATTTTCCAATGTGAGTCAGAGTCAAAGATGCTGAAAGCGTCTTTGTAAAGGTGCCAGACAGTATTAGTCTGCTGCCTGTTTACACCTTGGCAATGAGAGAATGGGGACCAGGGACTGTTTCTGTCCAGAGTCACAGCAATCTAGAGATGCTACTCTGGGGACTTTCACTCCCGCTTCCCTCAGGGTTCAAGGGCTTCACACACCACTCACACATACACTTGGCTGTAGGCTGACTTCTGTAGCTAAAACTTTTGTCTGGCGTAATGCTACTTTTACATCCTTTTTTACTTAATTAGCACACCAGATCGTCATCTTGCCTGTTTTCTACTTGGACGATAATTGAAAAGAAACATAAGCGGACTGGAACCATTTGAAAGATTCACTGGGCTGTATGTGCTGAATTGATGAACACAGCATCAAGCTTGGAAAAAACAAAAAACCTAGGTGTATGTAAATGCTCAAATGCTTTTATATTTTATGTTGGAAATGCTAGTTGGGAACCAGTTTTGCTGGTTGGTTGCAAGACAACTTTATATGCATTATAATTGCCCATGAATGGTTATAAATTTATGGTATATGGAGAACACTAGATTAATTTTTTAAACCAAAATTCAGAATTTCCCAGATACAAACTAGTCTTCAAAATCAGGCACACATCGTGTTTAAATGTGTAAGTATGTGTCTCAAACAATTAGTAATTTGGGGATATTAAATAGAGGATCAAATTAATGGTTAATGCTTCATTTTCTTGTGAATTATACTTCCCATTTGTACCTTCAAACATGACTTCAAATGACATTAAAACAGCAACTGTAACTGACACTTTAGCTTATAATAACATATGCTTTTCACGAACACCGTTTAAGCACATGCACATCAGAGTGAAGTCCCTTTGGGGAGTGGAGCAGTGAAATTGCAGGTTTTGAATATAGCATGATTTAGCCAGTCTAGTCAGTAGACTAGTGTGATGCCTTGGACAGAACCGCTACAGCTGCATGATGGGATACAGGTACGTGATCCACTCCTTTAGCCAAATGGATAGAGGATGTACAGATGTATGAAACATTGTATGAGGTTTGCTGCTGAAGACATTGCTCATGCCTCTCTTCCCTGAATGCTTCCCTAACCTCTTCCCTTTCTCCCCACCTCTCTTTCCCACTGTTATAATTTTGCCTTTTTGACTTGTTACAGCCTTAGCACACAGCTTGAACTCCTAAGAGAATCACTAGCATTATGACTGTTGTATTTTTAATTGATAATGTTATAATAGAGATGATGTGTCCAATTTAGGGACACTTTTAAAATGGCAAACTGAAATGTGCCGGCTGACTTGTTTAACTCTTGGAGTTTATTAATATAACTTGGGGCTCAAGCCTGTGGGAGCAGGTGACTAAGGCTTGCACTTTCTGATGAAGTTACCTTCCGACTTCCCCTAGATGTATATTTCTCCTTTTGCCATTAACCTGCTGCTTTTCCTCTCCTCTCATCCCAAAACATGACTGTAGCCAAGATGTCCGTCTACAAACGAATGAAACTGGCATGTTGTTTTGATTGCGGCCGTTCAGAGCAAGACTGCTCTTGCATGTCAGGCAGTGTACATAGTAACATGGACACCCTTCAGAGGGCCTACCCACTTTCCTCTGTCTCTGTTCATGATTGCGCAACCACTTTACGTGCCTGTAAGTTACACCGCCCAACACATGCTGTTACGTGTCTGTGGTGTGTGCTCTGTGTATCGTACCGTGTATCGTACAGTACGTGTGTGTGTCTGTGCGTGTGTGCGTGCGTGAGGTGTAATTTGTTTATTGTGACTCCATTGTTTGTGTAGCTGTGGTCTATGTGTTTCTGTTCCTTTTTACATTTTTTTCTATATTGATCTTATTTTTTTTTCTGTATCTATCTCTCTCTTTCTCTATATCTGGTTAGATTTTCTTTGATTTGCAGTATGTGTGGTTGATAAGTGGTGGCGTGGCTCAGTGGTGGTGCTGTAAGTACTGTAGATGTTAGACATGTGGCTCCCGCATGCGGCACCAGTCATGCAGTCGTGTGATAATGTCACTGTTGGAGCGTGGTGTTTTATGTCTCTTTTTAACTGTTTCAGGTAAGATGTCTGAATATACAAAAATGAAAGATTTTATTCTGTATTTTCATGATAACATTTGTTAATTGTGCCTTTTATACATTTACTTTGAAGAGTCTTTCAAACCTCTGAGTTAACCTTTTTTTTTTTTTTTTTAAATTTTTTACATTTTTTTTTTTAAGTTTGTTTTTTTTTTTTTTTTTTTTTTTTTTTATTTTTATTTAATA
>VUQG01013542.1:48838-61081 GCA_015106755.1 Etia nguti
TTTTCCTTTTCTTTCGTTCAGTTTTTTTTTCTTTTTTTTTTTCTGTGGTTTGCATTGAATGATTGATTGATTGTTGCCTATTTTCATGTCAGGTCCAGCTCTCTTTCTGAACCGTCTGTCTCTGCTCTGACATTGTGCGCATGTGTTTTCAGTCGAAGACGAGCATCCGTCAACGCTCTCGCCAAAAAAAAAGCAGCGCAACGGAGGGATGCGAAACTCACCCAACTGCTCGCCCAAAATGATGAGGTAAGAGATGCTGATTTTATTCTTCTTCCAGCCTTCAAACTGGGAGTGAGAGGAAGACAGATATAAGGAAGATGGGAGGGAGCATGGGGAGGGGGGGGGGAGATATGTGTCTGAGAGATACTTCAGAGGCGTATGCTGCTGATGGTGAGATGGTGGGAGTTTGGATGGATGGGAGGGGGCAAATTAGGGGTGGCAGAAGAGGGAGGTAAGAAACTCTGTGAGTGAAAAAGAGAAGAGAAATGCCCTGTTAGGTGCTGGCTGTTTAGGATGGCATGCTGTCAGCTGTTAATGACAGAGCTGAAATAATATTTCTGTCATGAAAAGCGGCTGTGAGGAGCCGTTTGAAAACTCCTCTGGCTTTAAAGACCCAGCTGTCACCTCCTCCGTTCTGGTCCACATGTACTCCTTAAACAATGCTGGCACTAATGACACCAGCAACCAATCAGAGGGACCTGCATGGTTACTTTGCCCTCGGGCTACTCGTCTATTGTGGGAACCCCTGTGAGTAGTGTTTCTGGTACTTAAGGCCATATGCGAGATGTATCGTCACAATCAAATATGAATTCAAATATTACCTTCCTTTTATCCTGTCCTGTGGAATTAAATTGTTGTTAATTGATTTTGAAAGATAAAAAGGGTAGTTTTTTGTGCTCCTCTGACTGCAAGGCGGGGTTAGACACACGACTGGGAGGAAAATGCAGGGAGGCCGAGCTGTGCGGGTTGGGACGGCGGGATGAAGGCACGGTGGTGAAGATCTAACAGGACAGAAACACTCATAGTTACAATGCTCGTCTCCTAATGAGAGCGAGCGGTATTGGTGCCAACTTTTTGGGTTTACATTAAGGAACTCTAAAGAGAGGCCCCTTAGCATATATAATCTTAATCTTAAATCTTATTTATAGAATTTAAACCCTTTAAAAAAAGAAAAGAAGCAAACTCTAAGGTGGAATAGTTAACATTTCCGAATAAAATCAATATAAATATGAGCTATTATACAAAGTAGTTCTGTTTTGTTCCCTGTTTTGTCTGTTTTCATATGCTGCATAATGTTTTCAGTAATTACTGTGGCATTCTGGTCGAGTGCCGTGTATGTTAGCCCTGCTAGTTTCCCCTTAGGCAGCAATCCTCCTACTGCACTGGCATGCCTATGTGATTTTTGTCCGGTATAGTTGTCGGCCTCCCCCTCACAACAAAACAAGCACTTAATAAGCCTTCACACTTGCCAAACCATTAGCCCAACACAGAGTCATACCCTTCAGTCTAGTTCGCAGCAGAGCATCAGCTCAAATGCCCTTGCTCAGAGGGAGAAAACTGCTACAGAAACAACTAGACACTGGCACATTTCCAGATAACTGCTTGTTTTAAAAGGTTCTTTAGTTTGCCTAACTTAAAGCACAAAACCTTTTCTTCTCTTCCTTTTCTGCTTAGAAGACGGTCCCCGTTTGCCATGTAATATATGCATCTGCGCTTTGATCTCGCAGTGATAATAATCCTTGCGAGTTATTTACTCAGTTTTGAAAACGCTTCAAAGCGGTGTCAAAGTTTTCTCTGCTTTAGGGTTGCTTCTGTATTCTGCTGGCTCTTGGGTGCTGGGATGACAGGTCCTCTGTTATAGGTGTAGCTTTTCTTTTTTTTTTTTTTTTCCTCCAAGTATTAGCCTTTAGCAGAACATCAAATTACCCATCGTAGTCCACAGTCCCTCCCTCCACCCCTTCACAGCTGCCCCTGTCAACATATAACACCATATATATTATATAAACCGTTGTGCTTTGCAAGGTGGATTTTATGCAGAATGAAAAGTGATTGTTTGAGGTAGCCTTAGGGATACTTTATTCAACAAGCAAGAAGGGGGAAAACACAGTAGAGAGCTAGCAAGAGAGCGAACATACGTATCCAGTATGGTTTTTACAGGACTCGCAGCCTGAAGGCCTTTGTAAATAAATAATGATCAACAGATTGGCTGTGGGCTTTTGAAAAGCATGCCTTTGTCAGTTTGCATGATGGGAAAAATTTTCAAAGCAAGAAGCTGCCTTCGTAGTCTGGCAGGGAGGGATTGGGGGAGCACGCCCATCCCCAGCTTTGTGACTGCAGAGTGATACACTGGAATAATTCAACTCTGTTTGAAATATATACTGAGGGAGAGGGTAAGAGAAAAAGAAAGAGACAGAGAGGGAGGGAGGGAGGCACCGGAGTGAGACATGCTGTAAGGGAAATACTGTTTGTCCTCCATAAAAGTGCATCTGATAAAATATTGTATCTCACCGAGCACAACATTTAGTTTGCACTCTGTTACAATGCCAATTTATTTATCTTAGAAATTAAGCAAATAAGTTCACGTAATTCAGGATCCACTTCTTCAGGACTGAAAATTCTCAGCAGAAAAAAATAAATACATTAAAAATATCTGCATTTATCTGTCACTTCGCTTGCTATTTGGGTGACATTTAGGAGCCTTGTGTTAAATAATTTAGTAGTAGCCAATCCAGCTTGTAAATTTCCTAATGAACCATATTCCCGCCATGGCGCTAACACCATCTCTCCCCCCCCACACACCCACGCAAACATTCGCGATGGGTCATGACTGACAACACGCATCCATTTGCAGAAGATGTCACAGTATCATCTGCAGCTGATATCCCTTGGGCGTGGCCCCGTAGCACAGACGTCATGTCTGCTCTGCCTGAGCCTTGTGGTAGGTTCAACCCGAGGCGCGGAGAAGGAAGAGGAAGGAGGTGTGCGGAGCCTGTGACAGGCTGCCAGTCACACCGCTGACAGCTCTGTGAAAGATAGCTGTCTTGGCAGTGAGAGGTGGAGCGGCAGCCCGTCTGCATGCGCCAGTCAGCCCCTGTGTGGAGGCGAGCAGAGCTGAGCAGATTGAAGTGACGGGGGGCTCCGTGGAGTTGATTGGCGCAACACGCGGCTCTGGATGAAAGATTCAGGCTGAGTGTAAAAACACTAAATGCTGTCAGTGTTATTATCACCTGCTCTAACTGATAGAGGGGGGGGGGGAGAGAGAGAGGGTGGCTAATTGACAGCTTTTTTTTTTCTTTAACTTTAACTTTTTCCTGCGATGGCATGCAATCCAAATGCAGGTTGAAGGAAGAAACGGCATCAAAGCCTTGTCAGTGAATGACAGTGTTGATAGAGGATAGAGAGAGTGATACTGAGAGAGATGTATGTCAAATTCTTGAGATGTTTTCTCCCATATTACTCACATGTCTATCTCTGCAGTTTCCCCCCTTTTTAAGAGTATCAGCAGTACTGAATTTAACCAAGGATTTCATTATTTTTCTTAAATTGTCAATAAATTAAATTTACATTGCTGCAAAACAAGGAGCCTTTGTGGGAAAACGGCACTTCTGCCATTTATCTTGACTCTGTGTTTTTGATCAAATTTTCTGGACCGTGTTCAGAGGGGCTGTGAGAACATGTCTTGTAGAATAAGTTCAAGAACAGGAGAGGCAGCGGAACAACACTGACAGGAACCCTTTCATGGTCAGTGTTACAGCAGATAAAACTCAGCAGCCCACTGCTGTGGATTAGCCTGTTTGGTTGTGACATGCTGTTGAAACATTAATGACCATCAGTTGGGAGAGCAAAATGTGATTGGGCAAATTCCTGAAATATTTAAAGTGCGAGCCTGTTGGAGCTTTTACTGTTTGCGCCACATGGCGTCAGGAACTGGAAGAGAGGGTAAAAGCTGGTAATTGGCCTTGTGTTGTCATGCCATTCAGTCAGTAGTACTCACATCTTGCTGTTCTCCTCTGTACCACAGTGAGCACAAGGGTCATTGACTTTTCTGATGCCCCTACATAGGGGATGAGACAGATTGGAGGGAAAGATATTCTAGTTATGCAGTGCAGTAGAAAGTTTCATACTCTGAGAATGAGATGGACTTTTAACGAACAGACAGCGCAGATATTAGGGAACCCTGCCTGGCTTCAGCCACAAAACAGCCTAACATAAATATTTTCTATTTTCCAGTCGACACGACCCCCTTCTAATTCCTGGAAATGAACAAATTGAGAATATGGACATGAACGTGAAGAGGTATGACTCGACAGGGATGTTTCACTGGTGCCCTTCAAAAGACATCGAAAAAGTCATCCTGGTAAGTGGGGCAAAAGTTTTGTAACTGCTACCCAGTGAGGGGAAAAAATAGTGTATATTAAAAAAAAATAGAAGGCAGTAAGTATGCTCAGGAGCAAATGTTTCCCCTCAGTACTGCAGTAACACAATCACATACTAATGTGTATTGAAATTTCTCTCACTGCCTCTCTGTTGTTTCAAGGTGAGTTTGTTTTTATATTTATATATACAGTATATGTGTATATCCACCGAGGAATGAGTGAGCAGCATTTCAACACTCGGTGCATGACTTTGCTTAGATGCTTTAACAAGATGGTTTAAAGCATTTACATTAGTGCATAAATTGTTTGTGTAGGATAAAATAGAAGGCACAGTCACCTACTGTGCATAGTAAAGATACGACATGTCTTTGCTTTGTCTGAGACTCGAGTGACCCTGGTGCTGTTTTCACTCAACTCAAGGGAATATGAAGGCTGCTTCACCCCAAAAAATGTTTCAGATACACAGATAACCATCATTTGCCACCAGCTGAAAATATGAGACAATTTGCATCTATATTTTTTATGAATGTAACAGTTTACAGCTTACATTCGTGTGTGTTTAATTTGTCTAATGAAGAGCTAATAATCAAACCAAACACATGGTTAATAACTGATTACATGTTGATATATAACTGTTTATGTGATGCTTTTAAGCACTGTTAAACTCTAGATATGCTGGGTTTTTTTTAAATTCATGCACCTGACCCAGTTTTCTGTTATCGGCACTCATTTTTATTCTGTAAACCTGTGTTTGTCTCTGTGTGCCTCCTCCTCTCTTTTCTGCCTTCGCTTTTTTTGCTCATTCTCTTCTTTTTCTCTCCCCCGCTTCCCCGTGTCCTTCTGTTCCCTACAGACCCGGAGTGAAGCCTCCATGACAGTGCTAAGCGGCCATGTAGTGGTCTGTATATTTGGGGATGTCACGTCCGCTTTAGTGGGGCTGCGAAACTTGGTGATGCCTTTAAGAGCCAGCAACTTCCATTACCACGAGCTAAAGCCTATAGTTTTTGTGGGCTCGCTGGATTACCTTCGGAGAGAGTGGGAAACTTTACACAACTTCCCCAAGGTCTCCATCTTACCTGTGAGTTTACTAGTTCACCTGCATGTTGAATCTCTGTCCAACTAGAAGGCGTTGACATTTTAAGTTGCACTCATATTGAAATCTTTCAAGCGATTGCCATTTTGAGTTTGATCGCGCATTTCTCAGTTGAATGATTACTTCATGAGAGCTCAGTGAGCCTCCCTCATCCCTAGCAGTGACACATCCTGCATATCCAAAGTGGAGTTTATGAGCGTTGCAGCTGCAGTGCCCATCACAGATGGCGTGGCTTGCTGCCTTAGAGCTTGTTAGGCCTGGTTTGACTGATGATCAGAGGAGAATCACAAACACAGCCCTCAGCGCAGGCTAGCCTTTAGATTAGTCCGTGTCTCTGAATCTCCAACGCCCGGTTAGATCAGTGGAATGTCATCGCCTCAAAACAAGAATACTTGTTAACTAATTTCCCACAGCCCCACTCCGCTCACTTCTTAAATTTATTTTTCTCTCCCCCATGTCTGTCTGTTCTCTGTGTTTTGCTTTCTCTCTCTCGCTGTCTTGCTCTTTCTCTGTGTTCCCCTCGCCCTGAAGGGTACACCATTAAGTCGGGCAGATTTAAGGGCTGTCAACATCAACCTCTGCGACATGTGTGTAATACTGTCAGCCAATCAGAACAATATCGAAGATGCCTCTCTGCAGGATAAGGAATGCATCTTGGCAACACTCAACATCAAATCTATGCAGTTTGATGACAGCATTGGGGTCTTACAGGCTAATTCCCAAGGTAAGAAGTGTCCCATTAGACTCCATGTACAGTCCTGGCCAAAGGGGACAGGTTATGGGAGGGAGGAAAGGAGAGTAGTCAAAAAATGGAAAAAGAAAAGAGGAAAAGACTGGAGGGCAGTGAGAAGGCCACACAGGAAGGATAGATGTAGTTTGTCGAGCACTGAGTCTGCTAAGCGCTCATAACTGAAATTCTCTGAAAGTCTGCTTTGAGTCTCGTCTGTAAACTGACATTAATGTAACTCTAACTGAAGATGTGCACACACAAAAACATTGTGTTTATACCTTCATCAAGCCTTTGAAGAGTGTTTACTCCGTGCAATTTTCTGATGGTTTCAGTCTTGTCCCTGGCAATTAGATGCTGCTAAACCTTTGATAATACTTTTTAATGATGTAATCAACATGACTGTGTCATTTGATGTTGTTCCCCCTGATCTGGAGTCTGGCAGATCGTCTGGAACAGATTGTTGATGTTTGCAGACAAACATACGAACCAGGCATCCCATCAGGCCTCATCATCATTAAGCAGCTAGTACAAATCACCAGGCAGGCCAATTCAGCTGCTCCTCATTAGTCACAACAAAACAGCAACACATGCACGCACAAACCTCAGTGCTTCATAGCGTGCGCACGCGTTTGCGCACGTAACGCACTCGGTTACTCATGCCAAGGCAGTCTATCCACAAACATTCACAAACAGGTGATCCTCAGTTTATGATTAGCTTGAAAGGCTCGACATGCCTTGAGGTAAGCAGTTAGTGCCACCACAGCGACTGTTGTAAATACAAATCAAAGTTGAAGGTTCAAGAGGCCTTTTTTTTTTCTTTTCATAATGGAGGGCATATCCACATTTTTATTAGAATGCCGATGCAGTTATTTCTCCAGCCCTGTGTGAGCGATACACTGTCGATAATAGTGCCAGCAAGCAACAATCGGCAGGAGTAAATCTGAGAGCACGACCACTCTGGGGAGCAGTACTTGCAGAAAGCCACGTCCATCCAGGAGCTCGCTGGTTTATGTCTTCTAACCCAAACCAATGGTTTGAGACTGGCATTATCAATAACCGGGTCTTACTTTAACAGCCCATTTAAGAAAACACAGTGACATGCAATCATGCATACATAAGAAAATACACACATATAACCAGGCCCTGCTATTGTATCATGGGTATTGCTGTGGGGATTCCTTCCTCCTAGCGATGCTCTCATTCAGACGCTGTCTGTGGAATTTAGAGGTGCAAATGAATAAGTAAACACGCGCTTTCCTGGGGGAGAGCTTCTCCCGGCTGCTGTAGCATGTAGTCAACCACAGAGCATAGCTGTGCCCGCAGGGCTACAGGGATAAGGGGGCATGTAACCCAGATCTCACTCATCTATTGTATATTGTAGCTGAATAAACTAAGTTACAGTCTAACAAAAGCAAAAGCCAGCATCTTTGCTTTGGGGCATAATTTTTGTTTTTCATTGAAAAAAATGTTAGCATTAATATAAAACATATAAAAATATTGACTGTGTTAAGTATAATTAGGCAATTCAAGAAGCATACTGTTATTTCAATCACAAGGACACAAGATTTGTCTATAAAGAGAAACAGTGTTTTTCTTTAAAGAGAAACAGTATTTTTCATATGGGGTGTATGTGAATGTTTGATGAATAATCTCAGAAATGGATAAAGGCAATCAGGCAGATAAACACATTTGAGCTCTTCTGTTTTTCAGTGCTCAGTAGAGGCTCAGCTCTCTGTTTGGATTTTGCCAGCTCACACTGCATAACGACTTTTGAGCTGTTTGTAACCTAACAGGGTTTGAAAGCAGCTCTGCAGCAGGCCTCATGTATCCCTGTTCTCACCAACGCCACTTTCTGGGGTTGCGCTGCGCAGAGTGGAAGCCGCTCTCCTACGTCTTCCCGCAGTCTTCATGTTCGCTATGATACAATAAGAGCGGTGTTTTAGAGGCAGAATCCAAAAAACTTGCCGTCACTCTCCAGTGGAGTAAACATCATCCTTTATGGACATCGACAAAATGATGTTTGCAGTATCTGAGCTGTGCTCCCTGGTTGAAGTGTCAAACCGCTGCTATCTCCTAGTTCAATAATTGGTGTAACAAAAGTTATGATTATCCATGCTTCAGTTCAGTGTGTGCTTCCCGCTGCGTACTAAACTATTTGGTGTCTTTTCTGTTGCAAAGGGCTGAAAGATCTCTTTTGTAATGTAAGCAGCTCATTGAGTTTCTTGACAGGAAAGGCACGCACACACTCACACACAGAGAGAATTTGCAAGCCTTTTAAAACTTTGTGACCTGAATATATTCCCTGCATTATCTTTCCTTGGTGGTGGCACTATAAGCTGACGTTTTGCTGTAGTCAGCATTAAATGATGGATGTCAAAACACAGTTGATGCATTATGCATATAGCATTACAGATTTAAGGTGTTTACTTGTCACTTTGAGGAAATGCAAAAATGTGAAGTCATGTGAATTCATACTCCTGTCACTTGCACTTGTATTTCATGGTTCTGTGCCACACCATTTTCGATAAAAGGTTTTCAGGATCCACTTCACCAATTTTATTGTAACAAAATGAACAACATATAAAATTTATGTCTGCCAGTTGATGGAGGGATGTGAATGCTAAATATGTCTTAGCTGACCCCTATTGCAGTTTTTAGGCAGGCGCCTGCTTCACTTAGCTGCCTTCTTTGTGTGCGTGTGTGTGTGTGTGTGTGTCTGTCAATCCACATATTTGAATCACACATAAAGTGCACATCAAAGACAGAACGCACTATCTGTAATTATACTGATACAGAGTTTTAGGTCATGCCCTCATGCCGGTGATACTTCTATAATAAAACATACAGACTGCACATTTTTGTTTTGATATTTGCCATAAAGAGTAAGACCCACATAAAGCCCATACACAGTGACTACATTTAAAATAGATTCAATTTAAATTGGAATCTCACTTTTTTATGTTTATTAAACTATTATGCCTCATAAATAGTAGTAGCATAAGTAAAAGCATTATATGTTTAAGGTTAAAAAATAAATAAATAATACAATTTAAAAAACACCACAAAATGTAAGTTAGGACTCAAAGAATAAATAATTAGTAAACTAGTAGGAAAAAATTAGTTAAAGGTAACATATTGCTTTAAACTTTAATATTTTTTATTCTTACTTTTTATTATATTGTATTTATTCAAATGTAAATGGTAATAATAGAAACCTAGCAAAAACAGATGCACATATAAATCATGTAGTTATTTTTTAGGTATAAATTGAAGCTGAAGCAACAGTTTTTTTTTAAATGTCCAGTTGTGTGAATTCAGTAGCTTATAGAACTGCCTTTAACTCTAATAACTTGAAATGATTTTTTTCTGCATGACTTTATCCCTCTCTTACATCTTTGTGGGAAAAGTGTGACCCACGCTTCTTTACAATATTACTTCAGTTCACTGAAGTTTGCGGGTATTAATTTATGCGCAGGTCTTTTAAGGTCCTGCCATAGGTTCCTTATCAGTTTAAGGTGTAGGCTTTAACTGGCCATTGCAGCACCTTGATTCATTTTATTTTCAGCTTTTCTGTTGTAGATTTGACTCTGTGGTATACACTATGACCAAACATTTCAGCTTTGGTCTTGTCCTTCCAGAGGACAGTTTCCAGAAGTCTTGTTATACTGTCTTTTTCTAATTGCACTGTCATGGACATTAACCTTTAACATGCTAATTGATGCCTATAGGGTCAAACCTGTAGCTCTTGGGTTTTATGCAGTTTCTTTGATCTTTGCCTGGTCTGAACTTTGCTGGGATGTCCACTATTGGGAATATTGTGGCATTGTGTTAACGCACACCTGAATGTTCCAGACCAGCAAACTGCCAAAACTTGTGTTTTTATAGAGGTGCTCACACTTGCTGATGGTCAGTTAATCAGGTACATTTGATTAGCAGCACCTGGCTGGCTTTCATGCCTGTGGAAGCAGTGAGGGTGGCCTTGAACTGAAAACTTTCTTTTTCACATGACTCTATTTGTATTAGGTAGATATTAAGATTTAAAACCTTTATATCTGCTATAAAGTTTGCAGCCTGAATACTTGATCCATAACGCTGTTTTATCTGCTGATGTATTCAGTCTATGTCTTTGTTTCTGAATGTGTAAAGGTTTCACGCCTCCTGGAATGGACAGGTCATCTCCAGACAGCAGTCCAGTACATGGTTTCGTGCGTCAGGCATCTGTCACCACCGGATCCAACATCCCCATCATCACAGAACTAGGTAAAACTGTTTCCACCCACCTCAGTTGCAAACGTCGCATGTTACATCCAATAACTACCAGTCAAGTCATTATTCATTTCCAGATGTAGACACACAGAGCTAATAATCTCAGGCATCATTCTGCTATCAAAAGTTCCAACTCATTCAAGGTCAAACGGACTAAAGAATGCACGGTGTGGAATTTTTGTCCACTTTCATGTTGTCGATAGCTTTGCCCAACTCAACTTCATATTCGGATGTGGGTTACTGGATCCTGCAAGTTGTTTTTTTTTTGTTTGTTTTTTTTTGTCAAGTGGTGACTCAACTTGAAGATATCAAACACGCACTTTCGGGACAAAAGCCACATCTCCTGCCATTTGTCCACTAATGGACAAGAGAAACTCAGCCTGATGGAGAGAGTGAGAGAGGGAGAAAAGGGAAGAGAAAAGGTAGAAGAGGAAAAGTGCCTTGGTTGCAAAATGGGTCCATTTATTAATCACAATGCCACTGGTTGTATTCCCAATGGTGATGGGGACTCATGAAACTTTCAGATCTCTGAGGGGCCTTCTAAGCACTAGAGACTAGCTACTCTGTCTCCTCTGACCCAATTAGGGAGCAATGGAGCATGAGGCCAGCTAAGAAAAGGCCAGAAAGAGAAAGAAGCTGCCTAATATTACTTGTAACCAGCCTAGCCATTACCTGAATAGAGCCTCTCCCATTACACTCCTGACAGCATATGTAATCATCAAAACTAGATAGTCCACGTTAGAGTCACCAGGTTCCGTCCTGGACTTAAATGCTCGTGGCTCTGGGGTTGCCCCTCTGCGTGCTCTTTGCTTAGAAAATTTTCAAGCTGCAGCATCACTAGATGCGATAACATTGTTTTTTAGGAAGGGAAGAAGTAAGAGAATACAAAGGGAAGAGTGGCTGCGTGTCTCACGGCAAATATATGCTGTAATTACATTGTCATATGTTCAGGTTACAGTGCCAGAAGCAGATTAAAGTCACTTTGAAACCTAAAAAACACGCCTCATCTGAGTTTCATGATCAATTTTGTTTGCATGGCGTGTGAAGTAGGTGTGTTTATGGATAAGATCCTTTTCTTTATCCCTCTCACTGCTTTACCATGAAATGATTTATTGTTGTTGAAGCGGCACGGTGCTGTGACAGCTCGGGCTTCGTATCTACTGTGCGCTCTAATCCTGGGTGCTTCACTTTTAGACACCGGACAGCCGTGAATATTTCAGAGTAATTCCGAAGTTGACGCGAGCAGTCTCGAGACACCCAAATGCCTTTACTGCAGTCTTTGAAACTGTTTCAATAACGCCACAATTTCTCCCTCTCTCTGCACTGTCTCATCACCATTAGCTAAACCTGGCAAACTACTGCCATTGGTTTCACTCAGTCAGGAAAAAAAAAGTGGAACCAGCATACAAATGATAACAGAGCTGGGTAAGCTGAGCCTTTGTCCTCTGCTGCCGTTCGTTTCCCTCACTCCGTCGCTCCGCTCCTCATCAGCTTGTCTTGATTTATCTGGCTGCAGTCAAGGCTCTCGCCGCTCCCATGGCTTCACTTTGAACACATTTTTATTCCTCGTTCTGGCTGAAATTGACTGTCTTGTTTTGGCCCTCTTTTTACTGATTTTTTTATTTTATATTTTTTTATTTTGGGGCATTTTTTGTTTCCTTTCTTCCAGTTGGGTTTTTGCAGAGCTTCGCTAGGCCTTTGATCATGCTCAGTCTGTCCTTGTGGCTGTTTTCATAGCAACACCCCCTCGGCCTCTCACCACCCCTACCTCCCCTCCT
>VUQG01013551.1:27444-43243 GCA_015106755.1 Etia nguti
GTGGGTAGTGACTCAAAGAACGAGATCGTGGATACAAGCAGCGGAAATGAGCTTCCTCCAAAGGGTGGCTGGCCTCTCCCTTAGAGATAGGGTGAGGAGTTCAGCTATCCGGGAGGAGCTCAGAGTAGAGCCGCTGCTCCTCCACATGCGAAGGAGCCAGCTGAGGTGGTTCAGGCAAGGGCTCCTCCTGGGTGAGGTGTTCTGGGCATGTCCCTCTGGGAGGAGGCCCCGGGGCAGACCCAGGACACGCTGGAGAGATTAAATCTCTCGGCTGGCCTGGGAACGCCTTGGTGTTCCCCCGGACAAGCTGGAGGAGGTGGCTGGGGAGAGGGAGGTCTGGGCTTCTCTGATTAGGCTGCTGCCCCCGCGACCCGGCCCCGGATAAGAAAATGGATGGATGGATGGATTACAGTATTATATTTACTTATTATACATACTTGCCTTCCTGAACGTGAATTTAGTTTGCTATTTGCCTCATAAGTAATGATATAATTTTTAGTTTTGAACAAGTATTTGACAGATTACTAAAATATTTGTGCTTTCTTGTTTTTATGATAGGTGGTCTATCAAACACTGTAGAGTTATGAGTGCACACTGAATGGCTCTCCTAATTGATTAGTTAATAGTTTTAGAAGAACATAATGTTTCACACAGCCATTGTGTTACCACTCTAGTTTGTAGAGATGTTAAAAGAGTTTCTTCACCACTGACAGTAATCTCTTATCAAAGTAAATGGTTTTCAGGGACGATACCTGATTGTGTGCCCACTTATTTAGCTGCAAACGCAGCCTCTCCAGCTGAATCACATCTTTACTGAAGCTTCTGTTCAGTCTGTGTATCATTAGAGTGAATGTTTGTGTAAATAATCCATTTCTAAAAACAAACAAACAAACAAACAAACAATACAAAAAACTTTTGTTCGTTTGCAGGTTCCATTGCTAGGTGCTCCTACATCAAGTATCACTATTCCTCAGCTACGATACCCAAAAACCTCTCCTACAACATCACCAAGACAATAAGGCAGGACGAATGGCACGCCCTCCGTAAGTCTGCTACATTTTTTTCCTTCTGTGACTACACATCCTTTCATTTTATGTAGAGATGATTTGGGTTGAGTACATTTGTTTTCTGTCTCTACCATGCAGCTATATGTTCATATTTACTAATGAACAGATTCAGAATTCCTCTGTCTCAATAATTACTTTACTGACTTTCCTTAACAATGTTTAAAGGAAAAGGCAATAAAAAGGCAGGAAACTTCCTCTACAATTAAACCTTAATTAAATCAATCAATGCATTATTATTTTATCCTTTAATTCATCAAACCCATTTTTCTTTGCTAGACAAGTTTCTCACTGCTGTTCTGGTGTTGACTAAGAGACAAATAGTTTTCTGAAATTCACTTCTGTGGGACAAAGATTGTTGTAGATGAATCAAATCAGGAGGTCCACCATAGCGAGCTCACTTCTTCCATTTATCTGTCCACCACTTTGTTTTGGAACAAGAAATTCCATCCACTTTTGGCAATAATCCAATAATTAAGGAGTGAATCGGGTGAAAAATGCTCATAGAGCGGTCATCTGATTTTGGGGTATTTTGAGGGGGTTCTGTCAATTATTGTAGGGTCTTTAAAATCTAAAGCATGTTGAGTGTTGAGGTGATTGTTGTTGGGATTTGGAACTATATAAATAAAGTTAAATTGAACTGAAATACTAGAAACCATGTTTAATGACAGTGTCTTCAACAGCAGTGTGGTGACTTGTAGAGAGTCAGTCACTAAGCCACTGAGCCAAATGGAAATGCACTCTGACCTCAAACTATAACTATCTCAGTCTGAATAGTCCTTAACTGTCAGGTGACAGACTTGGGAAAAGCTCTGCTCTGCTATAAAACCACAAAGGAGTGTTATTTTCACAACTTTGACCTTCAAATCCTTCTAGAATATATCGAAGGTTGAAGCAGTAGCTGTATTTGCAATTTTCTTTTTATGTTATCTGAATAAATATTTAGTGTGCATCAAGTTCTTAGACTTGCACCGCAAATGAAAGAATTTATAAGAAATTGCAAAATTTACATGTAGAAACTGGAACTTCACACACTGATTCAGTCCAGTGTGAGTGCCACTGCAAAACCAAAACAGATCCCACAGCTCTGGAGACAGCTAAAAACACTGGACACAATATTAGGACTGTAAATGTGTCACTGAAATTTGGCAAAATAAGGTTAGAAGATATACAGCTTATATACTGTGCTACAGGGCTTGTTGTATATGTGGCATTTTAAGCTAAATTATGCTTAGCATAATATTTGTATGAATGACAAAATCATACAGAAAGATAAATCAAACAAATTTATATTAGTAACAACCATTGTTGTCACTGTCTCTAATTTTTCAAAAAGTATTTATTATAAAGTTTCACACGTTGTGTGATTTAAAAACTGATTTCGCTTTTTTTTTTTTATTCAGTCAAGGAAGAGGAGACTGAAAAGGGCTGCTCTTTCTGTAGCTAATGCTTAAACATTACACTGAAAAATTAGTGCTCCAGAGTTTTTCTGGCAAGGCCAACACTGTAGAATGATTGTTGACAGGAAAGTTCTAGTTTAATGCTTAATCTTCTCTAAATATGTTGACACAGTTTTTGCTTTACAGTCATAACACACTGGTGTCACAGGAAGGGATTACGTGTTCTCAGTTAGGTTCAGGATCGGGCCTTTTGAAGACTTACACAATCATCGACAGCATTAAAAGCTCTTAGGTTATATTATGTAAACGTGTCTCGTGCAACCAAAACAGCTGTGAACATTGAGACATGGACACTAGACTCCAAGAAGTGTCCTGTGGTGTGTGACACAGGGCACATGGGACACCACTCACAAAAAACATCAAACTGTTCTTGATGTTATTTTAAATGTTTTTCTATAATATTTAATTTTGGATGTTTAGTATATTCTCTGTTACTTTGCAGTGTATGTTTTATTTACCCTGCAATGATAAAAATCCTGGTTCTTGTATCTAGTTTGTATGGCCTTTTTTGTGTCTTCCTGTGGTTGTTTTCATGTTTAGCTTTGTCATTCCAGTCATTGCTGGTTGATGTACACTGCACAAAGACAGCACGAATGAGAATGTCAGTGTTACCACAGACATTAGCTTTAGAACTCTAGTCCACTGTGAGATACAAGAGAGGCTGAAGTTGCAATTATAGGCGTAATCAACACTGTGTGAACACATTTAGCAGAAGGCTAAAATGTAACAAACGTTCATTTACATTATAGTTCTGTGTTGCACTTGGTCAGAAATACAGTATATTTTTCTCAGCCAGTAGCAAATCCTCTGTCTTTGGCAGCTCATGGCTTTACATTCTGCAGACTCAACTCTATCAATTTCTAAGAGGAAATTATTGACCCCATATCTGGGCTGGTTCTAGACAGGCATATATAAGGGGGCAGACAGAAATGTAAAGGGGGCAAATGGTGGCAATGGAAGCGGGAAAGGGGTGGGGGTTGGCTGGGGTGCTCTGGATAACTGCTTTTGTCATGTAATTGGACTGCACTTTGTCAGGCCTCTACCAGAAGACCAGACCAACTTGGGTGTCCCACCTGAAGGCTAAGCTTCTGCTGGTCTAGCTCTTGGAGTCACTGAGGCACGCAAACCCCCTGACAACATTAAGGTGGTAATCCGTCAGGGGGAAAACAGAAAAACAAAACAACAAAAAATAAAATATTCCTCATCAGATTCTAACAACTAAAAACATGACATTTACCTTAATTAGATGCCCTATATTAAATATATCCAAGCCCGACAATAACACTTCTTACTATTGCCAATATTAACAAAACTAAAAAGGGTACGCAATGTTATTAATAAAGGCAATTCACCAAGTCTTGAAAAATAAAACTGAAAAATCGAATTAATTTAATTTTCAACTGAACAGCTCCACTCTCCTTTCTCCTCAATCCACTCTATAACAACAGTCTCCTGTTTACCTTTCCAAAAAGCTCTTACAGATTCATCCATATCCAAGTTATTTGTTATGGACCTCTCATGGGCCAAGATCACCAAATTCCTCTTTCTTTTATGTCACAAAAATAAATAATCTTTGCTAAAATCGCTGTGATTACATCAGTATATGAAACGAGGAAACTGTCGAGTGCAGAGTTGAAAGCTGGGACAGGGCTTTGTGTCGGACTCTGACAGACACAGGTCCTCCAGTCGGCTCTATGCATCAGACAGGCTCGCAGTGGTGCTTGTGGGATCGAGAAACACTTCTTTTCCAGACTGGAACTGTGAGAAGAGCAATGGGCTAGCCCTCCACTAACTGTACAATTATAGTTGTGTTTTTTGTTGTTAATTATCTCACGAGTCGCTGTAACTCCCGTCAGCCACCATACGGACAAGTTCTTTGTTTACAGATGATTTATTCCAAGTTCACCAACAGGATCACTCATTGTCGTCATCATGAGAGCTAATTAAAATAAAGCCAATTATATCACTGTGTCTTAAACATAAAAATATAATGCTACTTTAGCTTGTCTCACATATTCAGTGAAATTAAATAAGTTAAACCATCATGTGACATGGTTTGCAATAACATGTATCAAAATAAACCCAGTAAATAAAAGTGTAGAAACAGAAATACCTATCACGGTTTCATGGAAACTCAAATTAACAGAGACACATTAAACGCATCTCATTACCTGCCGTAGCTTCGCAGCTGCACTTCATCTCAAAAGGAAGGTTAATAAATTGGATTTAACTTAACTACAATACTTTGACATGGGTTCTTTATAAACGTGAGTCCAGCTTGAAGGTGGTGGCAAGATGCGGCAAAAGCCGCGGTACCCGTACTTTGTGTCACTAAAAATAACAAAAACAGTCCGTGTTGAGCATTACTTCCGCTCCACCAAGTTTCAAAACGAATTCTCCCAATTAAAGGAAAATTAAAAAAAATGTTTCCAACAAAAACAATGAAGAACATTAAAATAATTCACTGTCAGTTACAGTCGCTATGATTTTGACGACAGAGATTAGCTGCTTAATTTTGCTCTACCCTGCCTACTGAAAAACCTGACACCGGGTCATTCGCATACTAACAGTAATTGGATGTTTAGCTGAGGAAGGGGTGAGTGGGGGTTCTCTGCCTAGCGCTGTGAGCCTGCGCACAAACAGAGCACGGAGGGAAAGAGCCAATGAGACGTGAAACCTTTCATCTCATTTGTGTCTTTTCCAGCGTATTTTTCAGCTACTGTAGTAAATATTGTCCATATTCAGTTTGTGGGTAATCTATTATTTTCTTCCTCAACTTCTAAAAGTTTGATTTAAGGGGGCATTGCCCCCTCTTGCCCCAGCCTATAGCCGGCCCCGCCCCAAATGATATTAGGCTTTTTAGTTTCAGCCAAGGACAAAAGGCATCGCATTGGTCTCAATAAGAGAAATAGTGGATGTATCCAATATCTATAAAATGTACTGTAGGTTTGACTAACACGCATAGAAAAGGGATGGATGCATCTCATCTCCATTATCTTGGTGAAGTTAAAGAAACACGTAGCTCGTAGTTATGACAGGAAGGTCAAACCTGTCCAAGATGTTTAATATCTTTACTTCAGTGACAGGATCATGGATTTGGTAAAGTATTCAACAGACGGACAGACAGTAGCTCAACTTGCCTAAAAAATAACTGGATCAGTGCATCACAGTTTGTTGGTATATTGGGCTGCATAGCCGCAGACCTGTCAGGGTGCCCACAGCTGAAAGTACCAACAGTAGGTATGTAAGCATCAGAACTGGACCACAGAGCAATTGAAGAAGGTAACTCACCCAAATTTCCCCTTGTGGGACAATTAAAGGATTATTCTAACTTGGTTTGATGAATCATGTTTTCTTGTACATCATATGGGTAGCCTGGCTGGGGTCGGCATTCACTAAGCTTTAACATCACCCTGGCTTCTTCGCTAGCTTAGCTCTAAGCATGCCGTCTCTGCAGATGCCTGTAAAGATCCAAAGTTGTGTTAGCGGTTGTTTTCTGTCCTGTACGCAGTTTCCACTTTATTAACATGCTCTTGTTCTTTTGTGCAATAAAAATAAAAGTCATCTCCATATGTCTGCTACTGAAAAGCTATATGTCTTTAACACACCCGCACACAAACTGAAACCTGAACAGGAAGAAAAAACACGTTTGTTTTACATATATTTTTCTTTCTATCTGCCTGACACGCAGAGTACTGAAGAACCTTTGTAATGCAAGTAATGACATAATTGTAACTGTAATGTAATTACTGATTTTAGTACAGCAATACTTTACATTACTGCATTACTAGAAAATGTAGTGTGATTACAGTAGCCCAACACTGCCAGCGAGTGGTACTGAGGTTAGTAAGGAAAGTCCATGATGGAGAACAGTTTGTTCAATGACTTATTCTTCACCACAGCTTCAAAGGTGTCCAGTTAGCAGCCAGTCACAGACCAGCTTCTCTGATCTGTTTATTCAGTTTGTTGATGTCACCAGCTTTGATTCTGCCTCCCTAGCAGACTACAGCAAAGCACACTCCACTTGCCACAACTAACTCATTGGAAATCTTCAACACTTTGCTTCACATGTTGAAGGATCTGAGGTTACCAAGGAAATAGAACCTGCTCATTACCTTATTCAGTGTGGGTCTTGCAGTGCAATCAATGTAGATGTAGAAGCACCTTGAGGTAACTGTTGCTGTGATTTGGTGGTTTACCCTGGTGCATGTACTTCTCCATCACATCAACATCCCAGGATAGAGACAGGCTGTGTAATTGTTGTCTTCCTTCTGAAGTTGATCATCATCTCTCTGGTCTTATATACATTCAGAAGGAGACGATTTCTTGTAGACGACTCCCCATAATCATCCACTAGCTGTACTGCTCCTCCTGCTCCCCACGAATATTTTCAACCACTGCAGAATTAATAGAGCATTTCTTCATGTTACATGACCCAGAGCCACGAAAGCTCGAGGTGTACAACGTGAACAAGAATGAAAACAGCACTGCCTCTTGTGCAGCTCCTGTACTCCACATCTTCAACTCAGACATGCCCAGTTTTGTCAGTACTGTCAGGAAGTTAGTAATCCATGTTTACTGACATTTCTTGTAGCTTTTCTTTACGTAGCAGCGACTAAATTATGTGAAATGCACTGGAGAAATCAAAGATGATCATCACCAAGCAGCCCTTACTACATACTACATACGTGGTCTATAACTCTATGTCCAAAACTACTGCAGCTGGTGGCGTGCCTCAGTTGCTGAGTGATTCTTAGTCACCTGGGGTCCTGTTCTTGGCTTGCGGTGGGAGTGCTGATCTTGGCCATGGGGGCTCCGTGTGAGTCCTCCCTTTTCCTTTGTCATTGTCACTGGGACGGATGGTCTCAGGTCAGTAGTCTTGGGGAGCTGCAGACAGCCTGCATCTGCTGGGCCTTTTCCTGTCTGCCTCTGACTCCTGGGGGACATTATTCTCACCTTCTTTCATAAAAAACACACTTAAACATGTGTTCATGTTCACACGCACACACACACACGCACACACAGTATTTGTAGCAACTGCTTTGCTTTCACCATAAGATTATTAATATTGGCTAGACTTGGTAGGAGTAAAGTATGTGTGTGAATGGGCGTCAGATGGGCGTCTTTGCACCTTTTTAACATCATCATGACAATAAACAGCTTAAAGTTCAACAAATTCAATTAGTTAAAACAAAGATTGGCCCAGGTATACATATCTATGTGCATCCTGTCTCTGGAAGTGAAAGACCAGCTACTGCTATTAACAGCTGAGAAACCCCACTTCAACTCAGACGTTCTAGGCTGTTTGGTCAGCAGGCAAAGTTTAATAGTTTGCTGTTCATCTTCACAGATGTCAACAACCAAATCCACCCACACTGCCTGAGGCCTTGTATGGAGTAAGTAAGAATGACAACGTAGTCTTGACTTTCATCAAGTGTGTGAAATTGAGCTCAGGCTGGGCTGACAATTTCTCTCACTCCTATTACATAGATTTAAGGAAACAGTGGGGTGACATTGACAGCGCTTCAAAGACTCGAAGATGAACACGTTACTCATTTGTTTCTGTCAGTCAAACAAAGCTGCAGTGACTCGCAGCGGAACTTGTGCAGCTGAGAACCAAAAAACCTTTTTCTATTCCTGCTGAACATCAAAGCAGCAGCAGAGAGTACAGAATATCCTTTCTTCCACCCCATCAATGCTGGGACGTGTTTTCATACTGTAGCTTAGGGATTTTGTTTCTTCAAAAAGAATAACAAGCTGTAGAAAGCTACCAATGAGTGACAGTGTATCATCCAACACAGCGGCTAAAGGTTGTGGCTGAAGCTAATTGTTCACCAGGCAGCCACTCCCACTCAGTCTTATCACACTGATATTGTAGCTGCAGTTGGTAATTATGCAGTGAAAGCCCTGCGAAAAGATGACAAGGGTTTTACTAATTCAGAAGCATTGGTTTACTGCTATTTAAAACATTCGGGTCACTGCTTTTGGACTTGTAAACTGAGGAGGTGTAACCTGCACCCCTCCACTTCATCACCACTCCCACATAAACAAACACAGAGGGCTATGCCTTTGTCTTCTAGATTGCCTCCTTCAGCAGTTGGCTTATAAATGAAATTAAGTCATCCAAGGGACTCGTGCTTGGACTTTTAATCTCATATATGCTTCCCAGTTTTAGTGGATATCAGTACACACCATTTGATATCAAGTTATGTTTATCTATGTAGACAGATTTGTCACCATCATTGGTGTGAGTTAGGTATCTGTCTCTCTGCCGTCACTGTCCATAGTATGTTGGTGTTTCTAGGGTACAGCATGTAAATGAAATTTCCTTTGTTGTCTGGTCTTTTACTGTTTATGCTGTGCTAGGTGAGCCTTCTTGTTGAATTAAATCCACCCGTTGAAGAGTCTATCATGATATAGTAATAAAGAGGTAATAGAGGTAATCTTGAAAAAAACCTCCAATGTTAATAGTGTTTGAGAGTTGAAGAGAGTGTCAGACAGGATTATGAGTCTGAAGATGGAAATTGAAAGGATAATGTTGATTGTTGTCACTGTGTATGTCAATTAGAAGGGAAAGAGGAATTCTAGAGTAAGTTGGAAGAAATTGTAGAGTGTGTCTCCAGAGAGGAAGCAGAAGAGGTTGGTGCGGACTTCAATGGACAAAAGGGAATAGAGAAAATAAGGAGGAATAGGGTGGGGGTGGTGTTACATTAAGAAATGCAAAATGACAGATGTGAAAAGGATGGAAATGACAGTGGTGAATATATATTTGAAGAAGAGCGAGGAACACCCCCTCTTCTTAAAGTATCCTATACAGAAAGTGGAATGTGAAAGAGATGGGACACTACAAGGTGACGTCAAGGAAAAATGCAGCTAGGAAGCATTGAATGGTAATCTGTAGGATGAGTCTGGAAATCAAGAAGAGAAAGCAAGTGAGGGCATAGGCAAACGATGCTGCAAAGAGTTCGGAAATTAGATGAGACAGACTCTGGGTGGTAGGGAAGATTACCAGGTGACCGGGAAAGTAAACTGAAGCGGTGAGGGAAACTGCCCAGAAGCTGTTTGGTGTATCCAAAAGGAAGAAGATAAGGAGCATGGAAGGCTACTTTGAAGCAGTGCAGCCCAAGTGTCCCTCATCACTTACCTACACTGAGAGGGAGAACCACAATCTCCTCTTCCTAGAACAGGAATAGGGATGGTCTACAACTCAGGAGGCTGCAGGCTAATATTTCCTTAAGTCATGGCATTGTATGCATATTTGATCCAGGCCAGCTCCAAGGACCAAGAGGATGGATTTGAAGTGACGGAACACGACAGGGCAGCCTCCAACTCCTGGCTTGTTCACCGTGTTTTCCCATTACTTTGGTGGTAGAAATGTGATAACAGGCTAACATTAGCTACTCCTAGCTCCTAAAACTGTTAAACAAATGAAGGATTATGATCAGAGATTAGGTCAGAAGGGATCCCGAGGATATGGAAATGTGATTAAAAGGAAGGTTAACAATTTTTAAAACTGATGGAAGTTTGAGGAGAGCCATGAAATGAGCTGCTTTTGAAAACTTGTCAGTGATGGTGAATGTCAATTTACCATTAGAGGAGGAAAGTCACGTGACAAAATTTAGGGTTATATAAGACCATGACCTGCTATGAACTGGTAACAACTGGAGAAGACAATAGGGGATTCACTAAATGTGCTTCTGGTAAAAACAGAGCAGACCACCACAGAGAAGCAGATGTTTCTTTCTATAACTGACCACCAAGTTAAAGCTAAAGTTTAAAGAAAGGAAGAAAGGTGATTTAAGTGACTTCAAACATGGCATGCTTGTTAGTGCCAGATGGGCTGGACATCACAAAATGCTGATCTACTTGGATTTTCCTGCATCTCTAGGGTTTCAGAGAATGGTTAACTCAGAGGAAATATCCATACTACAACAGCTGTCTTGGTGAAAATGCCTTGTTGATGCCACAGGCCAGATGAGAATTATAATCAAGTAAATGGTAAATGGACTGGTTCTTATATAGCACTTTTCTATGCTTAGCACTCAAAGCGCTTTACACAAATTACCTCATTCACCCATTCACACAAGCACTTTTTTCTCTGCTCTATGTAAATGCTTCTATCTACCATTCACACACATTCATGCTCTGATGGATGCGCTGGAAAGCAACTTGGAGTCAGCATCTTGTCTTCCGATTAGTAGGTGACATGCTCTACCACTTTAGATGTAGCCACCCCACAGCATGCAGAAGAGCATACATGCACACCACATCCATCCTTTTTACTGATGAGCTACAGCAGCAGACTACACCTGAAGATTACCTGAGACCACCTGAGAACAGGAAATTGAGGCTATAATTCATACTGGCTAACCAAAACTGGACAATAGAAGAGTGGAAATACACCCGGTCTTAAGAGTCTCAAGTTTTGCTACAATGTGGGGTTAGGGTTACGAATGGGTGTGAATAAGGGAAGTTGTGTAAAGTGCTTTGAGTGCTCAGAGTAGAAAAGCATGTTTTCTAAATGTTCATTATATACAGTACATGATGAAATCCCCACATGAGACGCATTATTGGAGCAATTCTGAACTCTTAGTCAAGCAGTTTTTCTGCAAAGACTAGCAAAGAGTCCTGGTCTCAATCCGATAGAATCCCTTTGGGATGAATTAGCATGGAGAGTGTCTGACCTCACAAATTTGCTTGTGGAAGAATGGTCAAAAATTCCCATGAACAGACTCCTAAACCTCGTGGAAAGCCTTCCAGAAGAGATGACACTGTTATCGCTGCACAGGGTGGGCAGACATCATATTAAACCCAGATTAGGAATGGGACACATTCCTAGTTCACATTCATGTAAATCCAGACTAATGAAAACTTCAGGAAATATAGAAAACTGCTTAATTTAGTATTCCACATCGAATGCTCTTTTATTGTATTGTACTCCGTTTACTTTGAGTCTAATTCAAGAGGAGCATATATATTTTATTTGCTATGATCCACACTGTTTAAAGTAGGAGACAGTGAGCCACAGGACTCAAGTCAGTTTTACAGCTGTGATGCTATAAAAGTTTGGCGTATTTGTGTAATCTCAATTTAGAAAAATAACAGATTTGTGACAGAATGAGAAAGTAATAGACTTGTGTGTCACTATTAAGAAAAAATGGGTTTGCAACAGTGAACAGTGATGGGCAGTAATGCGTTACTGTAAAGGAAGGAAGAAGTTACCGTATTTAGTGTGAAAATGTTCATGCCTGTCTGAAAAAAGTGTATAAAGTGTGTAGTGAGGGGTTTTACAGCCTTAAAACATCTAAAATAATTGTAAAAAATAAAGCTGACTACTTCACAGATTTCACCTATCTCAGGTTAAACGAGGGACCACTGCACAGAGATCAAAGCAACAACCCAGAAACATGTAAGGAACAGTAAATACCAAATATTGAATGTTATTGAGCAGCGCGCAAGACCAACAGCGCATGATATGCTTTAAAGTAGCAGCCAAGGAAGATATAGTTTTTATCTGTGCACAACTGTGTGTAAACCTGTGTGGGTGAGCACGCTTCAGTTCAAAAGGTTTATCCATGTAATGATCTGCTAGAGGGTGTGGGGAGCCATAGCCCTGCCCCCCCAGAGCATGAAGCAGACATGGAGGAGACCCAGGCCTGGACATCCAGAGGCCCCCCAGAGTGCGAAAGCCCAAGGAGGACCACCGGAGAAGCAGCCGCGCCACCTTCCCGGAAAGAGCTGAGGAGAGCCCCAGACGTGGGGTCACCTAGTAGCCAGGGAGCAGAAGCCAGAGGGGGCTGCGGTGACGAGCCCGCAGGCCCTGCAGGCAGCCAGTCGTGCCAGAGCGGACCAAGCCCCGGTCCCAGAGGCCTGAGGTCCGAGGGCACCCCACCCCCTGGAAGGTGCCCGACCCCGGGCGCCAGGCCCCGCCAAGCAGTGAGCCGGGTACATACCTTAGCGCCCAGCCCCGGACACCGAGAACCACCAACGCACCGAAGGCTGAGGGCATCAGCCAACGGCAGGGAGTGTGGTGGGTGGAGACAGGCCTCCACACCTGGGGGGGCCTGAGATGTTCCCAGAGAGGCGGCGGTGGAGACTCGACCTGACACGTAGACATAGACAAACTGGTACACACAGACACAAGCATACATTCCCACCCTCATGCACACAAATACAAATACTCAGCACTTGCCCAACGTGGAGACAAACAGAAATGAACACTATACACCCCCCAGACATACTCTATACTCCCAGGTCCAGGTATCACTGCCCCCAGGGGGGCAATCAGCCCCCAGACCCAGCAGATGTTACCCTTTTCCCTGGGGTGGAAGCAAGCAGACTGCCCCCGGCCCCGGCAGCCGCAGGGAAGCCCAGCTACCCAGACCCCATCCAGACTGCCAACTCCTCCCAGCCCCCTGCCCTGATGGTGTACAGAGAACAGGGGTTTGAAGACCCCATACCTCACTCTGCCCGCTCATATGTCGTGTTGCTGCGTGCTGTTCTAAAGCGCATTTAAAACACGGGAGGGGCATGGTACTTCCTCCCGAGAACCCTCAATGTCTACATGCATTTAAAATTGAGAGGTGGGCACCGGCCCCAGAGGTGAGGTTGGATGGTGACAATAGATTTAAGAACAACAGGACTCAGTGCTGCTGAATCTTTGATTTTATTTATTTTCTGCTGTGTTTTACTTGGATCTATTTGAAAGAGTGAATGTAAACACAAAAATTATTTTATTTTATATGCTGGAATATGCAGGAAATAGGTTTAAATGTTCAACACATTTCTTCAAGTCAAAGACTGTTGCATATAATTACATTTTTGCTTGATTTCATGTGCATAAAGTTAAAGGAGTAAAACTAATAAAACCAGTTTTAAAAAGAGACTTTTTCATTTGATTCAATTTTATATGATGGATTATGCAGAATAAATACAATTAGGCTGAAAGTTCTGTTGTTTTATTACGTATTTAGGTTGTGTATCATGTTTTTAAAAAGTAACTAAGTAATAAAGTAACTAATTACTTTTGAAAATAAGTAATCAGTAAAGTTACAACATTACTTTCTTGGAGAAGTAATAAGTAATTGGTAACTAATTACTATTTTAAAGTAACTTGACCAACACTGCCAGTGAACACTATGAATCTTGCAAGTAGAAAGTGACCTATTATAAATAAACCTGTGCCAGTTGTCTATAATCTTCATTTATAATCTTTGTCATAAAAATATATGAAATATATTTAATATATGGCTCTCTGATGTTGTCAGTGTTGCTTCAAACAAAACCTGCTTTCTTGGAGCTAAACTTCTTGTTGTGGTTGTGAACTGTCCGTTACTGGAATAAACCGTCCAGTAAGGTCAGCCAAACTGAAGCGGCATTCAGGCTCTTTTGAACAGTTGCCAGCTGCATTGTGTGAATTCCTTCTTGCAGAAAATTATCATTTTCAAATTTGCCGTTTCAGTGTACCATATGTTCAAAGCTGATGAGAGAAGGGCCGATACATGCAACTATTTATTTACGAGGTACAAGACTCATTGAGCTGCAGGTACGAGGATCCCCTTTCATGTTTCTCATCTGCATCATTGCTGCTGGTCTTTTCTGTCCTTTTCCCTACTCTCAGTCTAGGTTCATCATATTCTGTGTCACCAGTCATCTTGTGTTACGGACAGGGATTAAAGCTTTAAAAATATCCTGCATGCACTGTTGCTGAGTTAAATGAATTATGCTAAGCAACAGCAAATTATGATGATATCAACTGGCACAGAAATCACCATATTTAAACATAATGAAAAGGGTTGCTGACTGACAAGACAAACATTACTCACAAACACACAGTGTAACATATAAGCATGCAGTATATTTGCAGGTTTCAGGCTTGAGCATCATCTAATATTGCTATGGACTCATCCTTTCTTGTGACCAATTGGAAAAATAATTAAGCATAGTTAACAAGGCTGAAACCTCGGAGAAACACATAGCTGGCAGTCCTGATGACCTCATTAAAAATTTTATGTTTCAGGCACTCACAATTATTGGTTCAGTTCTATTCAGCCATGTGACCACAACGCCTGCAGGCCAAGTGATTCATCACTGCTCACGAATACAAACCCTTAGTCTAAGGGGAAGAGCTCTAAACTATCTCGGTCCAGCAGAACAACAACTGTCTAATCCAGACAGCTCACATGGAAAGCCGATTCACTGGTACGATTCTAACTCTGATGTTTGTCAAAGCACAAGTAAGGCCAGCTCCAGTCCTCCTCCTTGTCCATACAGTGTACAGTTTAGAAAAAATACCTAGATCGAGTCAAATACTGGACTTTCTAAAATAGCTGGAAAGACAGTATAGTGTATAAACAGAGGGACTATGAAGGGCTGGGGAAAAACACTACTGCACTGTACAGGAAGGGCCAGAGTTGTCTCTTTTTTCTGAGGCGACGGTCTTTTAACATCTGTCAGACAATTTTCAGGAGTTCATACAAGTCTGTTGTGGCCAGTGATATCCTCTATGCTGCGGCAGTAGCAGGTTGAGGGTTGCGAAAGCCAGTGCACTCAAACTGATCCGCAATACCAGTAACATTGTGGGGGTGGAGCTGGACTCTCAAAACATGGTGTCTGAGAGGCAGATGTCCAAGATAAGGTTAATGCTGGAAAATACCTCCCACCCACTCCATGAAGTTCTGGCCAGTTATAGGAGCAAGTTCAGTGAGAGACTGGGTTACCCATAATGCACCACTGAACGACACAGGAACTCATTCCTGCCTGTGGCTATCTTGCTGTAAAATTCCTTCAGCTAAGTCGCCCAAACACAGTCGCCCAAACTCCCCCTCCTCCTCTGATTTCACTGTACCTTTAGCAAACAACTAAGCAGGTGTATAACAATGCAATTTATGTAACATGAAAGTTATCGCTCTGTATATAAATCTGCATATAAGATTTGTCCATCCATCCATCCATCTTCTTCCGCTTTATCCGGGGCCGGGTCGCGGGGGCAGCAGCCTAAGCAGAGAAGCCCAGACCTCCCTCTCCCCAGCCACCTCCTCCAGCTTGTCCGGGGGGACACCAAGGCGTTCCCCGAGGCGTTAGCCGAGAGATATAATCTCTCCAGCGTGTCCTGGGTCTGCCCCGGGGCCTCCTCCAGGTGGGACATGCCCGGGAGGCGCCCAGGAGGCATCCTTGTCAGATGCCCGAACCACCAGTTCAATGTGGAGGAGCAGCGGCTCTACTCTGAGCCCCTCCCGGATGGCTGAACTCCTCACCCTATCTCTAAGGGAGAAG
>VUQG01013553.1:6565-21868 GCA_015106755.1 Etia nguti
GCAGGGCAACATATTTTTTTTCACAGTGAGAAGAACTATAACAATCTTACACTGAATCTATCTATCTATCTATCTATCTATCTATCTATCTATCTATCTATCTATCTATCTATCTATCTATCTATCTATCTATCTATCTATCTATCTATCTATCTATCTATCTATCTATCTATCTAGGGCAACATTTCAGAATCAAGTCAAGTAAGTCTTTTTGATATTCACTTTCATTCTCATACATGAAAAACAAACTCATTTGCTTACACCGCACAGACACCTGCTCCTACAACCCTGCTCACCATGTCAGTGACAACTGTTGAAGCTACTTGTTTATTGTCATTTCCTAATGCACCCACAGAAAAGCACAAACTCACACAATGTAATGAAATACTTATTTTTACACTATTTCTGCCTGCATGCCTGCCTACATGGTGTGAGCAGAGCCAAGGCAGTCTGCATGCAGCCATCTATGGCAGTGTATTGAGCACAGGGAGCCAAGTGAGGGTAGCCCCATGGCATAAATTGATTGCTAGAGACATATGTTGGCAACGTTGTATTTCACTCTGTGTGAAATCTCCCCTATGGGGCGGACAGACTAAAACAGGGAGGGTGGGAGGAAAGGGAAGGGAAGGGTGCAGTAGTTGTTGAAGAAGCTAGAAATGAACATGAGGAATGAGCCTCAGCACAGGCAGGTGTGCAGTGTGTACATACATTTGTCTGTGTGCAAAAAGAAAAAAAAAAGCGTGCACGCAGAGCCAAAAGTTTCTGAATGTGTATGTGTGCGCGGTCTATGCAAATCTATATTCTTGCATAAATCCACAGCTGTGTACTTCTCTTTTTGTGTGCCGGTGTGATGTCTACGCAGAGAGCAGACCTTGATGATAAGCGAGTCATCTTGCCATGCTGAGTGGGCCATTTAAAAGACAGCCATTTTTCTGGCAGCTCCGTGGAGAGAAGTATGATGGAGGGGGAAGGATGGACAGGGAGGCTGCTCTGAAGTGTACGTGTGTGTGTGTGTGTGTGTGTGTGTGTGTGTGTGTGTGTGTGTGTGTGTGTGTGTGTGTCTGCGGTGCAGAAGAAAAAGAGAAAATACAAACAGCCTGTGGGGACAGAGCGCCAAAGAACACAGTTTTCATCTGCATCAGACATGAGCACACATTTAGAACGCACACATATTCACGTGCTTATACAGAAAATCACATACATGCAAATTACATGTCTCCACCCACACACGTGAAGACAAGCAGAGGCAAATTATAGATCGCTTTCAGCCACAGCACCCCCTCACCTTGGCTGCCCAGGCACTCAGAAACCATACCGCGCTTCCATTAGCTGCCCTTTTATGTTAACAGCTGTCATTATAGAGATCTTCAAGAAGTGTTTGTAAGTGATTGTGCAGAATCTCATGGGAATTGCACTTATACAAATCAGCATATTGCTGATCCTGGGCATGTTGGTAACTTACCTAACTCCAACTCGGACTTTCTGATGTATTCATATGTATAGACACTGTCTCTGGAGAGCATGGTCTACAATTTGGCAGTCCTGTGATTTTGCAGAGGTTGTTACATGTACTCAGCTCAAGTTGTTCTTAATTACACATGTTCAAGTACTTACAAATACAAGTACATGCATGTACTAAGACAAAGATGGACAAATGTCAAAGTAAATGGATACGAATAACATGGATTTTATGCATGAGTTGTCAGGCATCCGCCTCCTGGTGGCAATTACATGAATATTTTAAAATTCTTCTCTTAGCTTTCTATTAGCTCATTTATGTGGATTTTATTTGCTGTGTGAAGAATTGTGCACCAGGCTCTTATACATGAAGGATTCCTTATATTCCTTATATGGTAACAGTTGAGGTCCTTGTGTGCGGATCACTCCTTTTTCATATATACTAGATTTATTTTTATCCAACCATCCTCTTATTAAAGAGTAAAATCTGTTTGTGTTATTTTTTTATTAGTATGGCTAAATAACAAACAATATACCAGTTAAACAGGGGTGGCTGGCCACAAGAGGACCCTAGGGCGCTGCCCAGCTTAAGCCACAAAAATCCATTTAAGCTTCTTAAATTATTGTTTTAATAACAAAACCATGTTTCATTTTTTTGAGCCTTTATACTTCAGTGCTCTCACCAGAATAGTCACTTTCCACAGACTGATGTTTTGCAGAGGAAATGCACAGGTATCATTAACAGCTTGGAAGCATTTTGGTTGTTTGACTCTTACAGTGACAACAGTTTGTAGTACACAGTTATTCTAGTATGAGCGCCTATGGAGAAAGGAATGGATACCTTTCTTGCTTTGTTTACTCTACTATTACAACACAAGGAGCTAATGACAATTGCTGCTGCTTGCAATATTGACATCTTGATAAAGTTTCCAATATTTAAATCATGTAGCTCTGTGCTTTCAAACAAAATTAAATTGACTGATGCCGTACAGCAGATACAGCAGCAGAAATTTCACACAGTCTATATTTGGGTTACTTAGTGTCAAAAGGTTAACAGGAAGAAGTAGGACATGAACAAAAAGATGTTTATGTCATTCAATAAACGGTAAAAGGCGAAATAATAAAAACAGATCCACGAACTAGTGGGTGACATTAGAGCAATTTATTAGTGGGCCAATATTATCAGCTGGTGTTTATAACAGACGATGAATAAAAATAAAAAATAAAGATGTGAAAATTGAAATAAAGAAGAGATGGGAAAAACACCCTTCGACCATGTTATGATTGTTGACATGCCATAATTATTCCACCAGAGGGCACTCTGCAGCTTCCCTGTTGGCGACACACATCAGCCAGCTGATCCTAGCAGAGGAAAATAATTACACAAAACAAATGCAAGGAAAATCTCCATCCATCCATCCATCCATCTTCTTCCACTTATCCGGGGCTGCAGCCCAAGCAGAGAAGCCCAGACCTCCCTCTCCCCAGCCACCTCCTCCAGCTTGTCCGGGGGAACACCAAGGCGTTCCCAGGCCAGCCGAGAGATATATGTGAGTCGGACGGCGGCCAGGAGCGGAGGTCCTGACGGACCGATCCCCGGCTACCAAGACTGGCAAGGAAAATCTGTTCAAGAAAAAATTTTGGCCGATATATCAGATTAGCATTTTTTTAAATCACCAAATATTGGTATCAATTTTGTTACTGATCCAAGGCTACATCCACATTCCATAATCTTTCTATCCATCATTTATAGGGAACAACTGAACTTGCTTTTATATCTACTGTTAGGAAAAATGAGATCTGAAACTCAAAGGACTATGGGAAATTTGAGAAAGATAATATTAACCTATTTTATGACACAGGTTAAGTCAAAAGAATGCATAAATAAATGTTTTCAAAAATAATTAAAAAAAAGAGAATACTTAGACAAGAGCCTTCAAATACATCAGGAACAATACTCACTGCAATAGGTGTAGTTCAAGATCAGAATGAGTATTTCTGTAGACAGAAAATATAAGAAGTGGTGAAATCCTTGAAACAACAGATGTTTGGCTTGCTGCAAGAGAGAAAATCCAATTACTAAAATAAGTTGGGGCACAGTGGAGTGTAAAGATGACATATGGAATGGTGAGTTGTCTCCTTTGTTGGTCAAAATACTTTCCTCTGGAGTATGAATGTGGGGATGGTGTGTATGAAGCAGAGATGAAGCAACTGGTGTAAAGAAGTGGGTGAAAGTGGAACAGTATTGTCAGGGAAATAAGTGGGTGGGGGTGGTGGAGGGATGGGTCCGTGATGAGAAAGGAGATGGGCTTAGAGTTAGCTTTTTAGATCTAGACAAGAAAAGCTAGTAAAAAAAAAAAAGAAAAAAGAAGGGAGTAACGTGAGCGACAGGTGGAAGTAAAGTGATGTCGACAAATGCACCGAGGCACTCAGAGGAGAGAAAGTTTTCACACCCTTTTTCTTTTTTCTTTTTAAAACTGAAAGCTTTTAGTCATTGCTATCATGAGCAGTCACTCAGAGGAGCAATATACAAGGGGCAGGCAACTGAGAGCTACAAAGTCCCACCATGCAGACAACATTTTGATTAGGTGTCTTTAACTAAGTAAATCTTTAGGATGGAAGTCAAGCACTCCACACACTGCTTGGAAACTGTTTACAGGTGAATAACCACAGATAAGCAGCTGTCCACGAATGCTGATGTCAATTCTATAGCAGTGAATTTATCCCAAGACGTAGTTAGATTGGCTTCGACAATGACGGATGGAAGGTTTTTCTCCCACGGTTATAATTTCCATTTCATAAAAGAACACGGGCGATAAAGAGTGCTTTGTGAAATACCCCCCAGTGTCTGCACCAGCATAATGAAAAGAAATCAATGGGAAAGGACTTACTCTGTTCATTTCTCATTGGCCATGTGAGTGAAACTATGCAGTGTCTGTGTATGTTCATCTCAAAGCATACAGTGTGAGCGTTTGAATGTGTAGAAAACCCAATTAAAAGGAGAATCAAAAGTGGGAATACATAAATGACTGCTATTTCAGTCATACTGCCTTTGTGCTATTGAAGGAAGCAGCATGTTGTGTGAGTCACTAAAAACCGGTTGCGATAATGCTCAATCTGTGCTCTCAGAGCTGACAGACACACAGGTTAATTTTGATCCTACCTCACTGCATTCTTCTAGCTTGAGGGAATAGAAGAAGTGATAGGATGTTTTTAAAAGAAAAGAATATGAAAACAGCATCTTTCTAGTGACATGACAAGGAAATGTTCCAATTGTTTTCCATTATGTCAATACTGTGGTCCCCTCTTTATACATAGACGTGTGTGTGTGTGTGTGTGTGTGTGTGTGTGTGTGTGTGTGTGTGTGTGTGTGTCTAGTGTATGTATACAGGAAGATAGCGCTCCGAGATGAGCAGCTCTAAGAATGCCTCAGGCAGCTGAAAACAGACAGCGATGAGGAAAAGGAGGAAGAACTGACAATCCAACCCCTACATTGGATATATCATCGACAGATGGTATATCCCATCTGAGCAAGTAGCTGACATCAAGAAATCCTCACGGTGGCTGGAAAAGGCCAGCTTGAAGGACAGCACAGAGGCCCTGATCATGGCAGCACAAGAATAGCACCGGGTCCTTAGAGGCAGGAGTTTACTGCAGCCTACAGTTCTAAAGTTTGCAAAGGTGCCTCGGACACTATCCTACACATAGGATAGAGAAGGAGGCTGGGACAGTATACAGTGAGAGGCACAACCAAGTGGCTGGGAAGCATACAGGAACATCAGTGCAACATATGAACTAGAAGTCCCCAAGTCCTGATGGGAGACACCACCAAAGGTTGCTGAGAAAACCAGGGCTGTGGGACTGTTCCAGAGAGACAAGCAGCTGCTAGCCAACCAACCAGACATAGTGGTGGTTGACATTATTTATTAATTTATTTTTGCACTGATCAGCACAGAACTATTTGGCTGAGCAGGGAGTGTAGCTCTAAACACATCAACATTAATTCTTCTCCTTTTATCAGCAGTGTGATGGCCAAACCCAGGCCCACACTCTAAAGTCGGTAACTCTTATGTACTTTGCAGTCAGTTTACTGATTGGTTTAAATACATTTGTTCTATTTGTAAGCACGCACATTTAGTTTACCTATGTATTTATACCAATTCATTTCTTATTTTTGGTTTGTGATTTTGACTAATCCTTGTTTCTTTTACCGGTTCCTTACCTGCCATGATCCCTAGGAGTCGCCAGACAAAAGATGTTGGCCAGGGCTTAGAGAACTTAGAGGGGATGATTAGACTGCACCACCAGTTCCCGCTAGAGGGGGAGAATGTGTATTTTCTTTAGTTAACTAGCTTTTGTATTTAGCTAAATATTTGAATTGAAAGATTTTACTGTTTTTGAGAGTAACCAGCAGCGTGCACCTTGTTGTAAATCCATCCACTCCTCTCTGCATTGCACAGCATACACTGCATTGTTTAGCTTGTGTCCTTTGGATGAACCACTTTTTGTCTGATGGTGTTGCTTGTTCTGAAGTAGACTGAAATGTCATTCTTAAAAAAAAAACCTCTCTGGCAAACCTGTCAGATTAGGGATAAAAGTGTTGTTCCATTTGTCTTTGTGTTTCTCCCTGGTCAATGTCTCAGGTTGTTTCTTATGTATGTTACTGATTTAATGGAGGCCTAGTTTGGATAACTACATCTTTTAAGTGCTCTGTGTCCCTTCTGCACATCCCTTTGACTGTAGAGGCTCCTGATAAGCCCAGAACTGTTTTCCAGCGTGTGTAATGCAAATCTAGGGGGTTTTGTTACAAAGAAAATTCATCAATTAGTTGTCTTTTGTGGTCTTTCAGGACTTTCAGTATTGTTGAGCTGGTTGGCACATTCATTCTTTTAAAAATGTAGCAAATTTATTTATTCAGCCACTACTTGTCTGATATGTTTATTGTGAGTTTTCAACCTAATGATGGCCTCCTTTAGTTGCACAGCTGTCTTTGTCATTGTCCAAAAACTTAGAGACCTAGCTGTAATTTTTTTGATTAATAATAATAGTAATAACTAGTGATTAAATCCATAATGGTATATCAATAAAGTCTAATCTTAAAAGTAGAGAGGATGTCTGTCTCCCAAATCCAAACTGGGAGCTGTTTCCACAGATGAGGGGCCTGGAAGCTGGAGGCTCTGTCTCCCATTCTACTTTTAAATAACCTAGGAGCCACGACTAACCCAGTCGTCTGAGAGTGAAGTGCTCTATTGGGGTGATACGGCACAATGAGGTGTTTAAGATAACATAGGACCTGATTATTCAAGACCTTGCAGGTAAGAAGCAGGATTTTGTACTCAATTCTGGATTTAACAGGGAGCCAATGAAAAGAAGCCCATGCAGGAGAAATATACTCTCTCTTTGTACTCCCTGTCAGTACTCTTGCTCTAGCATTTTGGATTAGCTGAAGGCTTTCCGGGGAATTTTTAGGACATGCTGATAACATACAGTAGTCCAGCTGGATGTTTCTGATATTGCTTAAATTGAAGAAAGCAGTCCTACATATTTGTTTAATATGAGCATTAAAGGATATCCTAGTCAAAAACTACTCCAAGATTCCTCACAGTGTTACTCAAGGCCAAGGAAATGGCATCCAGAGTACGGATCTGATTTAATGGATATATAAACCTGGGTATCATCTGTATAGCAGTGAAAATGTATGCTCTGCCTTCTAATGATGCAGCCTAGGGGAAGCATGTATGATGTAAACAGAATTGGTCCTAAGACAGAACCCAAAGAAGTGCTTTCTTTTTAAAAAACCAAACCCATTAAAAAAGAGAAGACAAACATTAGCAGATTAGCAGGTGGAGTTTAAAACTTTGAGGCAACAAAGAAATAGTGTGTTTGCGTAACTGTGTGAAAATGGACTTGTATGTAGTGCTCAGACAGATGTTATTAGTTTACAGAAAGGCCACAGAACAACAATATAACCTTTTGCACAGCTGCAAAATGGCAACAACAATCATGCACATGTACAAAACATACAATACAGTCTCCACAGCCTGTTTCCTACAGCGCCATGTCTATGCATATGCTCAACATCAATCGATTTAATATAGCTTTATATCTGAGAGCAATCACAGCAACGCCAACACTAAGGAACTGGGCAATTAGACAAATACATCAACCATGGAGATCCAGCAGCACATGCCTTTTATGAGTCTCTTTACATCTACTTCCTACAAAATACACAGATAAACACTATTACAGGAGACATCAAAGTGCTGAGTGTAGATATCTCTCCCCTCACCTATGTCTCCCATGAGTTGGTTGGAGGCCATTTGTCACTGATGAACCCCTCAGGCAAACACAAGGGAGAGATTTATTTGATGTACCTCTAACATGGTTTCTCCATTGCTAGAATGCTGTGGATGTTCAAAAGCATAACTATAGCTCTTGCAGCAGAGATAGAAAAGAAAGCCACATCTGGTCCATTTTCACTCATTCAGCTCATTTTTCTTTTCCTGATATCTTGTAAAAAAAAAAGTCTTCCTACTGTATTATTCAATCTAAAGGCTTCACGGCTTAACATTTTTGTGGAATCCAAGCCAGCCTTGAAAGTCACAAAAAAATGTCATGATGTCAAATTCAGCTCTTATGTGTTTATATTATTCTTACTTTTATGTTTTTTGTTTTTTTTTTACCATTTTATGAAACTAAATCTATTAGTGCAATATGTTCCTATTTAAATTGAAAAAGCAAATATCTGGTATGGAAAAGATCTTTCTGTAACTATTAAGAAAATTACTGAAAACTCTGCTGTTTTACTACCACATATGCTCAGTGTTCTAAACTGTCCTTCACATGTGCAACAAACCAGCAAGACACAACATTACTCTAATTTAAAATTGTGAGCAAGCTGATTTAAGCAGTTGGTGCTGAAATGCTTTACTCAGTGGAGCAGACATAAATGAATCAGAAATAACTTTACACTCGAAAATCTCACATTGAATTCTTACACAGTTGGTTATTGGAACTAACTTAACCAGGCAGCCTTTAAGGTTTAAAATCTTTCCGTTAAAATGAAAAGTAGAAAGGAGGAAATATACATCTTGTAATGATATATACCACCAAGTGTAATGATTTGCATTTTTGTGGCTTATCACACACATATGCGCCATCAACAAATATAGGACTTTGGAGTTAGTCCCATATTTAGTAAGGGTCTTCTGTTAGGATCTGTTTGTCTGGCACTACGATGGGCCACAAGGGCAGCCTAATTACTTGCTAATGGTGCTGAGATGTACCAGATGTGGATCCTTATCTGGAGATTAGAAATAGGAGAGGGTAAATGAAGACCATGCCTGCTATGCTGTGTGTTTAGATTATTTGCTTGATATCAAGTGAGGTTCCATAAAAATGCAGTTATAGAAAACACTGTTTATCTACCCTTTCTGCACGATTATTTCTGCATGAGGGTAAACTTTGTCACATTGTTATTTCGATAATCCCGTAGGATTTATGTTATTATAAACTCAAATACTGTCAATAGTGCCTAACTGCTATAAAGCAGTCAAACATTTTGAACCTTTAGATTTATTTGGAGTCTTTAAATATACCCTACAGCAAGGCCCCTTGTCTAAGTGTATCGCTTTTTTTCCATTTCTTTGACATGACACTTTTGACTGTTACCTACAGTCCTACTAACTACTACCTGCCTCATAAAATAAGTAAATATTGTCTTTACTACAGCTGCCTTATCAGTGATTTGTTATTTTGGGAGGGCATGCACAAAGCAAGACTACAACAGTTTTCTGAAACTGTCATTGTGAAACTATATGTTTGCACAACTCGGCATTTGCTGGCATATTGGACTGGTTGGTCAATCAGTCAGGATCTGATCACAACTGACATTTGAGGATTACCCAAAGCAATTCAGAGACATTAAGTCATAGCGATTGTTAGTTCCAGTCGAAAGACTTAAATATTATAAATATTATACTTTCTGCTGTATTATAAGCAGTTTTGGGAAGGTAATTTTCTAAAGTGTATTCCACTAGAGATCACAGAGTACATGGCCCAAAATGTAGTTGTAAGTTGCAATGTATTAATGTGAGTAACGTATTCTGAATACTTTGGATTACTTGATATATTGTAATGCATTTTACAACTACATGAATGTACTATTGCTGTGTGATTTATTACTGTTACTGAAGGCTACTCGCTACCGAGCTAACATTGTTAGCTGGTGTTAGCTGAGGTTAGTTCATAGACTGCAGACTGTTAGACTTGATGGATAGCATTAGCTGCAAATAATCATGTGCAGTTCTGAAAGCAATACCAACTAGATTTTTAAATCTTAATATAAAATGAGTGACATTAGGTAAGGATGCACTTTTTGCAGTGATCTCGTATAGAAAACTGTTTCTGTATCAGTAATATATTTTCTTTCTATCTGCTTTCAGAACTGCACATGGTTATTTGCAGCTAGCAGGTTGTAATGCAGCCTTCAGTAATAGTAATAAATCACACAGCAATAGTACATCGAAGATACTGAAGTGGCACATAACCCAGGTAGCTGCCACAACTAAAACAAGGTAGTTGCAGCAGGCTAACGTTAGTTTTTAAAAAAGAACTTATTTCCAGATGTTTTTTTAGGTTGGAGGTGGAGTCTTTTGATGCTGAGAGCAGCTTGGTTGCTGGCAAACAGAGTTTGCATTGCACAGTCAGATTTCCGGTCAGAGCCTCTTATTGCGTGTTTTTTTTGGGTTTCTGGCAATGCGTGGAATTACCAAAATTAGAGAGGGGATAGAGAAGGGATAGCCTAACAAATGAAACAGGAAAAGACTGCCGTGTAATCCATTTATTTCAACAAAGTAACTGTATTATCACCTATGTAATCGGTAACTGTAACAGGATACAGTTACTCATATTTTGTAAATACGTAACACCGGTACATGTATTCCGTTACACCCCAAACACTAATTATAAGTTGTATTTAGGTTCTACTTTATTAGAACTTACTGGAGAGTAGAAACAGGAGATGGTATATGAAGATCATGCCTGCTATGTTGTGTGTTTAGATTATTTTCTTGTATCAAGTGATGTTCTATAAAAATGCAGTTATACTTTCTGCACAATTATTTCTGTTTTTTTGTGGTAGTTTGTTGAATTCTATATGTTTGCTGTTCACCAGTTTGTGGTGTGTAGCCATTGTATTTTCCATTAGGACCAATAATAAACAAAGTTTGCTTGGAGCAATTATTATGAAATGCTCAATTCCAATGTTTGACAGGTCTGACACAACCTGACATTTCATTAGGTTGCAATTTTTTTTTATGATATAGTGGTGGATGAGTGGATGAATGGAATGTAAGCTGAATGCATAGATCCTCAATGAAAGCAAATTGCTGAGGCAGGCAATCATATTATATATGGAGCATTAAATACAATCCCATTTCTAAATGATCCTCAGCACATAAAACACTGATTTATACACATAATTTATTTACTTTTTAGAACCATTTAGTTGGCTGGATAGTTTGGTAAAATCACAGTTAACTGTTATCTCTGAGGTCTCACGAGCAGCGAAAAACTCATGATTCTGTCTCAAACCAGATCATGACTAAATTCATTTTTATATATATATCCCAACAGCTATTTCTTTAAGTAGCCATCACTGCATTTCCCATTGTGTCACACTGATTTTGAGGCTATTACAAATGCAGCTATTTGAGAGTCTGGCAGTAGTTCTGTGCACAGTGAAAAGATAATTGCTAAAGAACCCGTGATGCTATGTTGTGACAACATCACTGCTGATAGGGGATGAGAGGAATCACTTGTGTGTTAAAATTACCATTCAAACTTGGCCAATCAATCGTGGCAGGCATTTAAATGTTAACGGTTAAAAATGAACTGCTACATTGTTGGTGGACAAGTGGTGCTTCCTAGTCAATGCAGTGTTTATTCACAAACCGTTTAATTGCTGACAAGGGCATGTACCTTCGAGTAAAGTGACTACAGAACAAGAGATATTTACAGCTATTTTTTCCAACTGAGAAATCACCGAATAAAAAAAAATCAATCTAAAAGAGGTCCCGCATTTATCATTATATGACAGAGATATATGTCACGCATGGGAATGGCGCAGAAAAAAGCCATTATCATATGTCACATCAGCCATGGAGTGCTCAGTTTCAATCTAATGAAAAATCTCACATCAAGATCTCAAACACACAGCTTCAAATGTCAAAGACTGCAGACCACTGCTTGTGAAGTGCACAGCCTTACAATATGTCAGAGCCAATTGAAATTATAGAGAAATGGGAAATCCTAACAACAAAAGCTCTTATATCAACAGTCATTTCATATTAGAAGCAATCCACCCTTACTTTAAGGCAGCGAGCTGTGACCAGGGTCAGGAGCTTTCAGTATAAGCTGTGGTGAACGGGAATGTGTTTCAGAGAGGATCAGTTCGGAACAAGAGAATTCCATTAGCCTCAGCCTCTAAAGAGACATCATATTTATCTTTTGTACCATAAACTACCTCTGTATCTTTAACTTCTCTCTTCACTCAATTCACCACTTTTACTTTCATGCCACCCTTTTCAGCTAAATGCTTTGCACTTGCCCACCTTTTCTCACTTTTCCATCTAATGTCACATCATCCCTTCCCCTCCGCCTTAAATTTCTGTGCAGTAGATAAGGAAGAATTCAACTTGCATCTAGGTTGCATCTCCCTTTGCTCTATATGTCTTTTTTTCTGCTAAAAAAGGCAATAGTAAAATCTTAACAACAAATGGTGGGTACTCAGCTGAAATAAACAATTTAAAGGCATTTTTGCATTTCAAATGAAGGTTGTTCTGTCAGCTTAATTAAAGCACTGTGGTTTTAAGCAGCTTTACTATTTTTTTTTTATTTTTTTTTTAAAGCAGACCACTAAAAACTGCTAAATGTATTTTTAAAACATTCCTGAAATACAATCAAATGTCTCCTGCATGTGATTTCTCTCTGCAGAGCAACTACTTTCTCAAACATTGCTTCCTTCTTAACCAGTATTCTAAGTTTAGCTGCCTTTTTGCTTTCTATACAACAACATCATTCAAAAGGCAGTGACAGCTGTGCAATTCAGGAAAGCTGTGGCTGGCCCCTCAGTAAATCTAGTAGTGTTGGTAAATGCACTGCTAAATTTAAAACTCATTTTCAAGCAAAGATCTTGCTACCGCAACTATAATTTCCATATGTGTGGTAAACAGGAGAGAACCAGGAAGAACCTTCAGAGAGGAGAGGGAAAAATGAAATAAAAAAATAATTTATATTTGAGAAGTGTATATTGCAACTGCATTGTAAGTGACATCATCATGCACAGTTATTTGAAAAGGAAAGATATCTGTCATAGGTTTAATGACCTAATAAAAAATCATCTGTCTTTACCAGGTTCTAAGATTATTTAAATACAATTTCAAATGAACAACACCATGTCAACATTTAACAAAAACTAAACCAAAATGCAGAAGCAGTGTGTGAAAAAAGTTAAGTACATCCCATGACTCAAAAGCTTGTAGAGCTACCTTTAGCAGCACAAACTTGATGTAATGATTTTCAGCATGATTTCAGTCTTTTACATTATGACAGGGAGTCTTCCTCACAACACTGGTTCACTTTATTGAAGCTTGGTGCCCAGGACCATGGCAAAACAAGCCTAAATTGTCACCCCTCCGCCACTATGCTTTACAGTTGGTATGATGCATTTGTGCTCATATGTTTTTTGGGGGGTTTTCACCAAATTTGGCATCATTATGGTCAAATTAGACCACTCAATAACAAATCTAAAATCAGCAAAATGATTTTAAACTTTTGAAGCATAAAACTTCAAAAAGAAAGAACAATACAGCATTCTCAATGGCACCAAAGAGTAAAACACTCAACTGTTCAGTTTTTGTTATTAAATGAACTAATGTTTAATCAACATATTGATTTATTTGGTCTTACAGAGACCTGGTTGTTGAGTATGTTAGCGAGTCATTCATTTAACATTCCTGTGGATGCTGAAACCAATGGCCTCAACACTACATTTAATCAATTATTACAGTCAATTGTCTTGATGCATGCTCAATCATCCAGGTAATAGATCCCAAAAGGTTGATTCTGTGTATCTGGACGTAGCGTTTTCAGTGGGAGAAACGTTTCGTCACTCATCCTCAGCTGACTGCAGGTTTCCCCAACCTTATAAACAGTACATTTGCATTTACAATGACCGAAACTAGCCCACTGAATGAAAAACGGGCTGTGAGGTCAATTCCTTGATCATTAATTAATATGCAAATTGTCATGACCATTGGTCAACAACCACTGATCAAAGCCCATCAGCCAACTGGTAAATGAGCCCAACCACCACTTTAATCTGGATGTTATTCTGACATGTGTCATAGAATTTCTTAATAACACTTAAATTTACAATAACACAAGCCAGAGCAACCGCCTAAACTCTACTCCTCACTGCAACAATGGATACTATGGCTCACAAACAAATGTGCACTTTGAGGTAGATAAATCATAAGCTGGACACGAAATAGCATCTCAGTAATTTAGAAGATTAGCCTGGAGAAGGACTTTGTTGCTCTATAATTTAAAAAAAAAGCCCTCTGTAAAGGTAGGACATCTTACTGTTCATCACTGATTGAGAAAATAAGAACAACTCTAGGTCTAACAGGTGACTGATCATCTGCAGAGGAACAGTTTATTTCAAGCAGAATTCAGAATTCATCACAGTTCAGAAACAGCACTAGTGAAGGTTACGACCCCCCCCCAGCATACAAAACTGTTGACCACAATATTTTACTACAGCAATTAGAGCATGTTGTTGTTATTAAAGATAATCCGCGCTATTGGTTTAAATTGTGTCTATCTCATATACTCCAATTTGTTTATGTAAATGGGGAATCTTCTTCACACACTAAGGTTAATTATGAAGTTCCACAGGGTTCTGTGCTAGGACCAATTCTATTTACATTATAAAACTTATGTTCACACTGTACACAATTACACTGCACCCCTGAACCCCACCCGAAAGATATAATCTCTCCAGCGTGTCCTTGGTCTGCCCCGGGGCCTCCACCACATACAAGGAACACCACGTCCATGAGGTGCCCAGAAGTCATCTTTGTCACATGCTCGAACCACCTCAATTGGCTCCTTTCTATGTGGAGGAGTAGCAGCTCCGAACTCCTCACCCTATCTCTAAGGGAGAGGCCAGGCACCCTTTGGAGAAAGCTCATTTCCACTGCTTGTATGCACAATCTCATTGTTTCAGTCGTGACAATAGGTGAGGGGAGGGTCATAGATCAACCGGTAAATCTCTTTACCACAACAAACCAGTACAGCATTCACATCACTGTAGCCACAGCACCAATCCATCTGTTGATCTCCTGCTCCCTCTCCTCTTATTCGTGAACAACATCCCGAGATACTTAAATTCCTCCACTTGGGGCACTAACCCGTCCCTGACCTGGAGTGGGCACTCCACCCTTTTCCAGCACAGGACCATGGCCTCAGACTTGGAGGTGCTGCTTCACATTTGTATACTTTATTGATCCCCGTGGGGAAATTCCTCTCTGCATTTAACCCATTCACTCAGTGAAGCAGTGGGCAGCCATTGGGCGCCCGGGGAGCGGTATGTAGGGACGGTACTTTGCTCAGGGGTACCTCAGGGTAGCTGTTCAGGGGAATTGAACCCCAGACCTTCCGATCATGGGGCCACCACTCTACCTACTGAGCTATCCCTGCCCCATTTGAAGCTGTAGGCTACCACCTGATGACGCCAACAGAACCACATCATTAGGAAAAGGTAAAGGAAAACATTACTTT
>VUQG01013559.1:2264-30940 GCA_015106755.1 Etia nguti
TTTAATCTTCTCTATGTTAGTTCTTGTAATAATGGTACATTTACTTTCTTAATGGCACTCGAAAACTGCTTCGCTTTATAACTAATAGTGACAGTCATTTTAACCTAGTTGTTCCTCTGTTATAGAGACAAATGAATGTTATATTACTGGCACAAACAGCTTGACTTTTGTTGAATTGAAGTTAATCAGCATACCACTGTGATTTGAAAGCTGTACATTGTTACATTTGAATACAAGGTTGTCTACATTATATAGTACCTATAATGTTTGCTTATTTTTTAACTTTGTTTGTAGTTTGTTTCATAATGTCAACTGAATACAGCCTGTTAAATTTCTCTGCACTTTCTCCTTTAATAAACTCCAGGTTAAATTTGAAAATGGCTCAGAAACATCATTTTCCCGCAGACAGACGATGAGCTTTACACAATTCGATTCAATTTTATTTATATAGCACCAAATCACAACAACAGTTGCCTCAAGGTGCTTTATATTGTAAGGTAATGACCCTACAAAGAAAACGGAAAACACCAAAAATCATATGACCGCCTAGGAAAGGTGACAGTGGGAAGAAAAAACTCCCTTTTAATAGGAAGAAACCTCCAGTAGAACCAGGCTTAGGGAGGGGCGACCCTCTGCTGCAACTGGTTGGGGGTGAGGGGAGGAAGATGGGACAAAAACATGCTGTGGAGAGCCAGAAATGAATACTAACTAATAATTAAACGCAGAGAGGCATATAATGACATAGTGAGCGAATAAACACTAAGGCCACAGGCAAAAATATGTGGGTAACTGTGACAGTGCCCCCATGAGCCAAATGGAACATTTTGTGTGTGTGTGTGTGTGTGTTAATTTCACTCAGAATAATCTTATTTGGGCATACGTGTCACTAACTGGGGTGGAAGAGCAGGTCATCTGCTAATTGCAAGGTTGGCCCAGTCTGCATACCAAATATCCCTGAGCAAGATACTAAGCCCAAGTTGCTTTCCGATGCATCCATCAAAATATAAATGTGTGGCCATGTTGGACAGGAAGCACTTACGTACAAAGAGCATAGAAAAAAAGTGCTTGTATGAATGGGTGAACTAGTTGTGTAAAGTGCTGAGAGTAGAGAAGTGCTGTATAAGAACAAGTCCATTTACCATTTAAAAATAATGTAATTATGATGGTTACAGTTGTGATTAGAAATTTACATCTACTCATCATGGGCATGAATGACATGGCAATTTGGGGGTTTTAATGATGTCCTGTGTACAAGCCTATGATTTTAGAGCATAATGACTTTACAAAACAAAAACTGGTTGCACAAGCTTGAATTTATTTGTGATTTTCTGTAATCCACACAGGGTCAAAATATTATTGTCCTTTAGTAAGCTGCACTTCGACCAGATGCTTTCGGTAGACATAAACAAGCTTCTGACATAATCCTGGCTGAATATTTGACCACTCTTGGCAGAAATGGTAGACTTCATTTAAATTGGTTGGTTTCCTGGCTCTTAAGTCAACAAGAGCCAGTTAACAGGACTAGTTCTCGGGGCTTTGGGAAGTCCCTTCCAGAAGCTAAAAACCCCCAATTCAAATAAATAATTTAAAGCAAAAAAAAAATTACCATCACATGCATGCCCCATGATAAGTGAATGCAAACCTCTGACCACAACTTCATTCATAATTTAAAAGAAATGCTAATTATATATTTTCTTTAATTAAAAATGTTTTGGAGAATTTGAATCATCTTTAGATGTTTGTCCATCACGTAGAAAAGAAGTTTCTGAGTAGTCCGCGTTAATTCTACAGCACGACAGATCCTAAATACAGAAGCAGAGCTGTGAACTTTCTTCATCCAGAAAGAGTCCTGCAGCAGACGTCAGGATCTGCTCCGAATTCTGATCTCTTGCCTACATGAAGAGGCAAAGAGAAATTCATTTCACACAAATTCTCCACAACCACACCTCGGGCCGGTGCTGCGGACTTTCGGACAAGATTCTGCGGATGCGCTGACGGAGTCCGGCTGTCTCGTTCCATTTCTCATCTCGCGAGAGTTCACTGCCCCCCGAAAAATTATGGACGTCGGTGGAAACGGTAGTGGGCTACCTGTAAACAATAAGCAGAGAGCTATGCTACCTAACAAAACCAGGGGCGAATTTACCCGCAGTCAAAGAAAAGATTCAGAGGTACGTATCCAGATGTTTATGGTTTATTTCCAGCGTGTATTTTTTAGCTAAAGAGACGAGGCCTTTCCTGCTGCTAGTGTAACGTTAGCTAGCATTGTAGCCCAATTAGCATTTCTAACATGATTCGGGAGTTAAGAGCAGCAAATGAGCTTCATTACGGTTTTTGTACGTGTACCTAGCTGTACGGTGTTCCGTTTGTTTTCCGGTATTAACAGATTGAAAAGCGAGCAGGAGACAGCTAGCTGACGTTAGCCGGCTACAGGCTAGGCTTGTGTATGTGTCAGGAAATCTGAAGACCTGTTGAAAACTGATTGTTTAGGTCCTGCTTAGAACATTTAATCTTTCTAATGCGACAGTCGGCTATGACAGTGTAATTTTACTGTATATATGGAAAATTGGTCACTCATCTGTGTGATGTTTAAAGAGAACAAGCGGAGTGTTTCCGTGTAGTGGTTTAAATAGCCACTGGAGACAGTCATGGTAGCACTGATACCCTGTCTGTCTTGAAGAGGTGTATTATTTCCAATCTTTTCTTGAAAGTGACCTCACAGTGGCAATAGTAAATCCTCCTGTGTTTAGTTGTAATGCTTCATGATGGCAACTTCAGTGTGTTACTGTTACTGTCAGTAATAGATACTCAATAAAATAGTTTATAAAAAAGTTTATTACTATTACTATTGGTACAGGCTTATAATAAACAGTGCCCAAAGCAGTTTATGTAACCAAAATATAGTGAGGTGTTAAAGTAACGGACATCAGCTGTGCATGGTGTTTATGGACAACTGAAAATATAGTTGACTGAGTGTGCCAGAACTAAGTAACCCAACAAACCAACAGTGTCTTGAAGAAACTTTCCAAAGAGATTGAGCGGACTGAAAGTGCAGGTTTTATAACCTTCACCACTCCCACCGCTCAGGTGCACCCAGTCTTAAACAGGACTGACCAAGAAGCAAGTGATTGACATAGTGCTATTACAGCAGTGTTTGATTGCATCTTATTTGTTACTTTGTACTCCTGAACTCCTTTGAACAGTATTGCTTGTCGTTGCCAACCGGATGTTTTTATACCTGCTTTATAAGCACTTATAAAGTGGATAACATGCCTAGTTAAAAAAAAAAAGTTAAAACATGTAAGGTTTGTTAGAGAGTAGCTGTCAGCACAGAGGAGTGTTTCACCTGTAGCTAAATACTAAAATGTGGTGAATTGCAGCTAAATGCATTGACTCAAGTACTCTAAAAAGGAAGATCATAGTGATTATGATGCATTGCTGTAGATAAAACAACGCAACAAAAATGTATTAGCTCAACCTCAAACAGCGTTATCAGCAGTAAAAAGCCTCAAAAGACATTAATGCGGAAGTAATATTAATCCAACAGTAAAACACTAACAGGGAACATTTTTACTCCACACTTGAAGTGCATCTTGCTGACTCACAAGTGGGTTTTTAATCCAGAAGGTTTCCTAGTCAAATTAATTTTTTGATATTGTAAAGTATTGAAATGCTACTTCCACCACCTTCTCTTAGCATGCTTCTGATTCTCAGAAAGTTATATCTTCTCTTGAGCAAATCCAGGTGTTTTGAGTTGTGAGTCACTTGGACATTGTGGTGCTTTGACTCTTGATGATGTTGTTGCTGTTGTTTTTTATATCTGGTAGCTCTCTGTCTAACCTCTGCAGTGTGTTGTGCACAGGGGCAGTCTGAATCTCCAGATCTGGAGTTTGAGTATTCGGACACAGATAAGTGGGCCGCAGAACTGTCAGGTACGTGTGTGTGTGTGTGTGTGCTTGTCACGCTTTAAGAACCTGTAACCACCTAAAAATGTGTTCATATTATTTATGAACTCTTCATGTGTCTTGCAGAGCTTTACAGTTATACTGAAGGACCAGAGTTCGCTCTTAATAGGAAGTGCTTTGAAGAGGAATTCAGAGTTCATGGTAAGCACTTAGAATATACATATACAGCAATACAAATAAAAGATGAAGCAAGTATGTATCTTAGTTTATTTTCTCCACCTCTGCTGTCCCTTAGTGTCTGATAAGAAGTGGACAGAGCTCGATGAAGCTCAGCACAGAGCTCACGCTATGCGCCTGTTGGACAGTCTTGAAGTCACTGCCCGGGATAAAAGGCTGAAGGTTGCTAGAGCCATTCTCTACATGGCTCAGGGTCAGTCCATCACATTTTTCCACGATTTCAAGTAGGCTAGAAAAAGAGTTTGCCTTCATGTACTTTACAGCAGTACATCTCTTTTTCTGTCTTTAGGGACCTTTGCAGATTGCAGCTCTGAGGTGGAGGTGCAGCACTGGATGAGATACAACATATTTCTGCTGCTTGATGTGGGGACCTTCTCTGCCCTGGTGGAACTGCTGAATATGGAGATTGAGTATGCTCTCCATCAATTTTTTAACCTTGCAGAAGTAAATGCCAATTAAAAAAAACAAAGAAGCCATTTTTTCCTACCCCATAGCTTTCTGGAAAACGTTTATTGATGTCCAAAGGTGTTATAGATCAGTCAGCACGCAATTTTTACTTCAAATTTAGGACGGGGCAAACACATTATTTGTCTGTTTTGCCTGTTTGTTTGTTTTTTTGTTTGTTTTTTAACGAATGAAATCACTCAGGATAAAAAAGAAGAATCACTGGTTGTCTGTGTTAGACTTCGGGTTAATCAGCTGCATGTTCTGTTTTCTGTGTTTCAGTAACAGTGCTGCCTGCAGCAGCGCTGTCAGGAAACCAGCCATCTCCCTGGCTGACAGCACAGATCTCAGGGTGCTGCTTAACATCATGTACATGATGGTGGAAACCATCCAACAGGACGACCCAGCCGACAAGCCTGAATGGAAAATCATCAAGGAGACCTTCAGGACAGAACTGGGTAAATTTCATCAGAGTAGCTGAAGACTCATTGAGGGTATGTGCAGAATCAGCCTTGTAAATGAACCTGCTTCTCTGATCTAGGATCTCCTCTCTTCAACAACGAGCCCATTTCCGTTATGCTCTTTGGTATGGTTACCAAATTCTGCAGCGGTCATGCGCCTCACTTCCCCATGAAGAAAGTTTTGTTGCTGTTGTGGAAGAGCATACTGGTGAGAGACTCAAACATCAGCCTTTCACAGAGATACTGGTATCCCAAAGAGTTTATCTGCATTTTCTCTTAAATCCCATCTTATCTTCCAAAAACCTTCCTGTCTTCTGCTTCAGTTCACACTCGGAGGGTTTGAGCAGCTGCAGAGCATAAAGGTCCATAAGAGAGGGGAACTAGGTCTCCCTCCTCTCCCGGAAGACAGCATTCGAGTCATTCGCAGCATGAGAGCAGCTTCTCCTCCTGCATCTGCGTCCGACCTCATAGAGCAGCAACAAAAGCGGGCACGTCGTGAACACAAGGTAGTTATAGCTGCTACCATCAGGTTAAAGCAAGTTATAAGCAAAACACCTGACAGTGAACTGTTATTCCACATGCTCGTTACATGAACACAGATCAGGGCAGCACTGCTCTCGCAAACCTGTATTGGTGTGCACGATGGACGGTGTGCAGCAGCACACACTTTGCAGCACCCATTCCCTCTTTCTGCAAACAACACTGACAAATTCAGGAACAACAACACGAGCGAGGAACAGATTACTGCAGTCCAAAAACAGCTAAATAAAGATATTATTATAATTTATACTAATGTCTTTATTTGATGATACTGCTGCTGATGTTTTTAGGGCACCAGCTTGCATTATTGTTTCATTTAGATGACGAGCCTTCTGCTTATAATGTATTCATGCAATAATTTCTCTGCATTCAGTGGCTTCACATATTTAATGCTTGAGTAATTTGAGTATTTGCTTCAGTCTAGTTGTAATTATCTTGTAACTCAAACACAGGCGCTGATCAAACAGGACAACCTGGACGCATTCAATGAAAAGGATCCTTACAAGGCAGATGACTCGCGAGAAGATGAAGATGACAATGATGACAATGATAATTCTATAGAGGCAGAGACTTTCCCTCTAGAGCGGGACGAGGTGATGCCTCCACCTGTTCCTCATCCTCCATCGGAGAGGGTGTCCTTCCCCAAAGGTCTGCCGTGGGCTCCTAAAGTCAGGTAGTGCTCAGTCTCACCAGACAGCAATGCTGAACTGTGATGATGCCTGTTAGTTCCTCCTTTATGTCCACAAATATACAATTAAGACTTTTTTTGGTTTTTGATGTTACTGTTTTTGCTCCAACAGGGAAAAAGATATTGAAAACTTCCTAGAATCAAGTAGAAGTAAATTCATTGGGTACACTCTTGGAAGGTAGTGTTTTCTTCTTCTTTTTTTAAATTTTTTTTTTTAGAGATAACAGTTAGCTTTTGTGCAGAAATGTTGACATATTTAAGAACTGTTTATTTTGTGCATGCATTGCAGTGATACAGATACAGTGGTTGGATTACCCAGGCCAATTCACGAGAGCATCAAGACCTTAAAGCAGGTATTGCAGCATTTTGCACAGTACTTCATTAAAGATATTGAAGCATGGCTTAATTTCACACACCTGAAGTTTTCCTGAACCTTAATTTATTAAACGCCATCTTATTTTTCAGCACAAGTACGTCTCTATAGCTGAAATACAGATCACAAAGGAGGAGGATTTTCAGAAAACCCCTCTTTCTGGGGTAAGTATAAACAGATACAGCTTTATTAAAAGGAGATCTGTCGTGGTACCTTTCACTAGACTTCACTAAGGTTGGTTGGCATAGTTACTCAGTTCATATAGTGGGCCTTGGGGCAACCTCTTAGTTCGTCTTCTATCTGAAATAAGCTGTTTTAGCTGCCTGTAACACAACTTTGTTCATTCATATCATACACATCCAGCAGCAGAAACAAACTGCCTGATGCCTGTCTGAAGGCTTTTGCACATACACTGACCTCATAATTTTAAACTCTGGCCATGCAGAAATTATTCTCACAGTAAGCATAATAGGTCCACTTTAATAATTCAGTTAAAGAAAAACACACAAAGTAAATTCTTCTACTTGACGTCTCTTGTTTTGTGTTTTTCTTTTTTCTTGTCGTCAGGGTGAAGAGGAAGTGGAGACGTGTGCCACCGAGCTGCTCTATCAGGGAATTCTCCCCAGTTTGCCTCAATACATGGTTAGTATTGTATGGTTTGTATTGTGCTACTGTGGGACCACTCATACTACAGCTATCATACAGCTGTGATAGAGTCATAAAAAGGCTTTAAAAACTGTAATTCTGTGTGAAAGCAACAACAGAGCACGGTCTGCTCAGGGATGTCGATAAAGATTATCACACAAATACTTTATTGCTGCGCTCGTGTAAAGTGTTATGTCACAGATCAGTGGTGTGCTGTTAGTTATACTAAAGCATTTACTTAGATTTTACAAATTATACCCTGGATAAATTTTAAGTAAATAAATAAAACTCCAAGATTTAGAAACCTCAGTGTTGGCTGGCTGGATTTAAAGTGTTTAATCACTCCATCCTGCTTCGTCTCTCTGTAGATTGCTCTGCTGAAGATCCTGCTCGCTGCTGCTCCGACATCCAAAGCTAAAACCGACTCCATTAACATCCTGGCAGACGTGCTGCCGGAGGAGATGCCGTAAGTGCCTTGAAAAGGCTGCCAGTTTCTTATCCACTGTGCCATTATGTGATAAAGAGGGAACATATGCTAACCTAGAGACATTTCCATTATCTAATGTGGAAAGGCTTTAATGCATTTACTTTTCAGGGTGAGTGCAGTTTTCAGATCAGAGCTGGAACTGGTTTCAGATGTAGTTTTTTTAAAGAAGGAGATGTGGTTTATTGGCAGGTTATTTTACCTGAGCATGTTTGAGAACAGCACAGAGCACTGTATAGCATGTGACCATATCCAGGTAGATTCCAAGATTGCAAAGTTCTGATTTACAGGCATTTGTAGGTTTTTACCTGAGAGCAGAACAAACTGAGGATTGTCTGATCTGACCTGATCTCTTCTGTCTGACCCTGCAGGACCACGGTGCTGCAAAGCATGAAACTTGGTGTTGATGTGAATCGGCACAAAGAAATCATTGTGAAAGCCATCTCTGCAATCCTGCTGCTTCTCCTGAAACACTTCAAACTCAACCACATCTACCAGGTGCGCACACCACACACCTGTTTAGCGTTATACGTTGTTATTATTCCAGTTAAATTACACTTTTGAATTGCATCAAAAATCAAAACTCTGTAATTGAGATAAAACAGTTACAGTTGTCCTTCCATATCCATCAGATTCACTCCCCTAAACGCTGGAGCAGGTTTAGTTTAATTCACATTTATTTATTTACATCCTCGATTCCAAACAAGTGACCAAAAATGATTTGCATATCTCTTAAACTAATTTCTATCCACCGTAGAACACAGAAAACATATCAAATGTTTAAACTAAGACATTTTACTTGTGCATGAAAAATATTAGTGGACACACTAGGAAAAGTCTAGAAAAGTAGGTGGTACTAAGCAGAAACTGCTAGAGGGACATTTTACAACTAATTAGATTAACTGACAACAGGTCATTAATGTGATTGGGTATAAAAAGAACGTCTTATAGAGGCAGAGTTTATCAGAAGTAAAGATGGGCAGAGGTTCACCAATCTGCAAAAAACTGCATCTACAAATTGTGGAAAAAATTCAGAATAATGTTCTTCAACATAAAACTGTGAAGACTAGGACTAGCTCATCATCTACAGTGCATAATATCTAAAGATTCAGACCATCTGAAGAAACCTCTGTGCACAAAGGACAAGGCCGATAGTCAGTACTGGATGTCTGTGATCTTCAGGTCCTCAGGCATCGCTGCATTAAAAGCAGCCATGATGCTGTCAAGGAAATCACCTCATGGGCTCAGGAACACATCCAGAAATCGTTGTCTGTAAATAGAGTTCATGGCGCCAAAATCTAGGTTAAAGCTCCATCAGGCAAAGATGAAGCCATAAGTGAACATGATCCAGAAACACTGCTGTCTTCTCTGGGCGCTGGCTTCTTTAGATCGACATATGCTCCACGTCTGTTTCATGGAAGGAAAACTAAGAAGCTAAACTGCATACTGCAGCTATTAAAACAGCATGGATTCATAGTAGAAGAGTCTGGGTGCTGAACTGACCTGCCTGCAGTCCAGATTATTTACCAACTAAACAACTCAAAAACAAAAGATACCACAAAAAAGACCCAGGACTGCTGAGCAGGTAGAGTCTTTTCCTCACCCAAAAGTCCAGCAGCTGGTCTCCTCAGTTCCTGCTGTCTAATTCAAAATAAGCTAATAATTTTCTTAAAATGGTACATTTATTGTCAGTTTAATCATTTGATATGCTTTCTGTGTTCTGTTTTAAATAAAATTTGGGCTTATGAGGTTTTCGGGTCATTGCATTCTGTTTTTATTAAGTTTTAAAGCAGGGAATTGAGGGCACAGTCTTCAAAAAATCCACTTAAACAAAAAAGACGAGTTTCTTCTTTTCTTAAACTTAAATAAATCCAGGATGTTTTTTCAAAGTTGAGCAGTTGTGTTATTCGTGAGTTCAGTAGTAGCCAAAATACAAACTACATACATGTATTGACATAAAAATTAAATCCTTGTGTAACTGGTGTCCCTCTGTGTGTGGTTGGTGTTCATAGTTTGAGTACATGGCTCAGCACTTGGTGTTTGCCAACTGCATCCCCCTCATTCTCAAGTTCTTCAACCAGAACATCATGTCTTACATCACTGCTAAGAACAGGTGATTTCACTGTGGCGTTACATAAGAAAGTCATGATTTCTGTTTGCAGCGTGCATCAATAAACTGAATGTACATTGCTCTGTATTTCACTACATTTACTTTTTTCTTCCTAAAAGCATTTCTGTACTCGACTTTCCGTACTGTGTGGTGCACGAGCTCCCAGAGTTAACTGCAGAGAGTTTGGTAATTTTTTTTCTTCTTGTTTCTGTTTTTTTGTTGTTTGTTGGCCCGTGACTGTTGGTTTTGGATGTTTACTGTGGACGATTTCTTTCTTACAGGAAGCGGGAGACAACAATCAGTTTTGCTGGAGGAATCTGTTTTCCTGTATTAACCTGCTGAGGATCCTCAACAAACTGACCAAATGGAAGCACTCCAGAACAATGGTGAGAGGACGTCACGTCACATTTGCTGTGACACACGAATCATGCATGAAAAGACGGGATATAACTCTCTGCTTTGATTTTTCTTTGACATTTTCTGCCAGATGCTGGTCGTGTTTAAGTCGGCACCCATCCTGAAAAGGGCGCTGAAGGTCAAGCAGGCAATGATGCAGCTGTATGTCCTAAAGCTGCTCAAAGTGCAGACAAAATACCTGGGCCGTCAGTGGAGGAAGAGCAACATGAAGACCATGTCTGCCATCTACCAGAAGGTCCGGCATCGCCTGAATGACGACTGGGCGTACGGAAACGGTGAGAGAAAAATTATGAACAGCTTTAGTGCAGAATATACAACACTACACACAAACATAGGACAGTATTATTCAAGTATCATTCTAGAAAATGTGGGGAACAGGTGATATTTGGACACCATAAAATCCTTTTTATATTCAGAGAACCAGTCAAACTTGGAAGATTGTTGCAGTTCCTTCAGAGCTGCCTTAATTCTTCATGTCACAGATTCAACAATATTCTAGAAACATTGCTCAGAGATTTTGGTCCATGTTGACATGACAACATCAGACCAGGCAACGTTTCTCCAGCCTTCTATTGGACAATGTTGGTGACGCTGTGGAAACTGTAGCCTCAGCTTCCTGTTCTTAGTTGACAGGAGTGACACTTGGTCTGGTCTTCTGCTGCTGTTGCACATTTGCTTCAAGGTTCAGTGTGTTGAACATTCAGAGATGCTCTTCTACATACCCTGGCTGTCACGAGGGGTTACTTGAGTCACTGTTGCCTTTCTATGAGCTCAAAGAAGTCTGGCCATTGTCCTTTGACCTCTGACCTCTAAGAGAACTGCTGCTCACTGGAAATTTTCTCTTTTTTTGGACCATTCTCTGTAAACCCTGCCACGTGATTGGCTGATTAGATATTTGTGTTAACGAGCAGCTGGACAGCAAATAAAGTGGCTGGTCAGTGTGCATTTCATAAATGTCATGAGTTGGGAAAAGTGCCGCAGACTGACTGAGGTGAGACAGCTGGTGTGTGAGTGAAAGATGAGCTGCACATTCAGAGTGTTCACTGCATGAATGTTTCATGTGTTTGTCACCTTTTGACACAAACCTGCTGTTTTGTTTTTATGTCCTAATGGAGATCAGGACTTGTGGGCTGCTGTAGATTGCTGTCACACTCAGAGCAGACTAAATCCACTAACTGCCATTTACTGTTTGTTTTGTGTGAGCAGATCTGGACGCTCGTCCGTGGGACTTCCAGGCCGAGGAGTGCGCTCTACGAGCCAACATCGAGCGCTTCAACAGCCGCCGCTACGACAAGACCCACAGCAATCCAGACTTCCTTCCTGTGGACAACTGTCTGCAAAGTGTTCTGGGCCAACGAGTGGACCTGCCCGAGGACTTCCAAATGAACTACGACCTTTGGCTGGAGAGGGAAGTCTTCTCCAAACCTATTTCCTGGGAAGAACTGCTACAGTGAGACTCGACCACTGTCAACATTCTTGTAGTTTATTCTTGTTTTTTTTTTTTAAATAAACAGTTTCAATCAGGTGTTCAGATGAAGCAACACCAGTGCTCTCACTGATCAGCAGAACTCTGCTCTGAACAGAACATTATGTTACACATTCTGTACATACTGAAGGTGACGGATGGATTTTACTCTCAGTTTCCAGCATGGAGGAGTGTTGTCGGGGGTCCTGCTAAATGCTTTTGGTGTTTGAACTTTTGCCTTTTGAGAAATTTTGCATTGTTATGATTTCTGTGTAGTTTTTAGCCAAAAAAAAGATCATCCTTTTGTACTTATGTTCTCTGAGACTTCTCCTGCCTCTCTCCCAGTTTTTTTAATGAAATAGCTGATAATGACCTCAGTGCTAAAACTCCATTTGTGGACTTGAACTCTGCTCCTTCTTTACATTACAGGTATTTCCTCTGTGTGCCTCTTACCTGCTACTGTAGGTCCGCAACTCACCATGAAGCACTACATGATCACGTTTTCACTTTTAAGTTTAAATAGAGTATTAATTTTAGGTATTAAGTGTTATGTCAGTCTCAGCACATTGAATACATGAATAAAACATTCCTCGTTCCATCTCACGAGTTCATCTTCTTCAGAGAGATGGAAGGAAAGGTCAGGATTTCTTTATGTACACTCATGATAGTCGGATCATTGCTCCTTTAACAGTTGGGGCTTTTTGTTGCCCTGCTGGATTTTCAGGATGATATCATATCTGCTTTGCCTGACTAAGTGCTTTTGCTCTGGGACCATCAATGAGGCTGAATGGACATTAAAATCACAGTCTAGACAAGAAAAAAAAGAAGCTTGTCGGCATCTTCATCTTCTTTGCAGTGCGCACACTCCGGCTGTGCGTGTTGGATCTTGTGAAAGAAAAGAGCGTTTCTGGTTTCATAAATGTGGTTCTTGTTGCGTGGTTTTATTCATCAGACGGCTGTTTTTGAACCGAAAGGTACAACTGAATTTAAATTGCCAGTTACAGAACTGTTATACTTCTACATCTTTTTCAGATATTAGTTTCTTTTTATTTAAACATTCAGGAAATGAAAGTACATGTAAATTACAAAGCTTATTTATCACTGCTTTTTTTGGTTTTATGTTTACCTAAATACTGTAATAAAGATATTCATGTTGGATTTATTTGTCCTTTCTGAAGGTTGTTGTTTACATTTGTCTGGTCTTTGAGATTCAAACAGCCAGTGTGGAGGAGACACGGGCCCCACCTTCCTTTTTACAAGAATTTCAAGTTTTAGTCACTCCCACACACAAACACACACTTGTGAGTCATTTGTGCAGGAAATGAAACTAAACTTGTGACAGCCCGCCTTTTTTTCCACAGAGACATGGCGGAGCGTAACATTCCTGCGAAGATGAACCACCTCTGCTGTCGAATCTGCAGAAACCTTCTCAGGAATCCTGTGATGATTCCTTGCGGGCACAGCTTTTGCATGCGCTGCATCCAGGACCACTGGGATTGTGACCAGCTGAGGAGCAGTCTCTGCAGGTGCCCCAAATGTAAATATGAGTTTCCATCCAGACCTCAGCTGATCAAGAACACAACTCTAGCTGAGGTGGTGAGAGAGAAAGAAATGAGTTGTAATAAAGAGCAGCAGTCCTCAGAAGGGCAGAAGAGAGTCCTGAAGAGACCCCGGAGCTGTGCAGAAACATCGGAGAGCACTTTGTGTGGGCAACACAACAAGCCCCTGGATGTTTACTGCTGCACAGATGAGCAGATCATATGTGCACGGTGTGCTTCAGCTGAGCATGGAGGACACAGGATTGGGTGTGTGAAGGAGGAACGGAGGAGGAAGGAGGTACATAAAACAGGATAGAAATGGTGCAAATCCTACTTGAAAGCTCAAATTTGCAGGAAGAAGAAACCGAAGGAAGCGTCTCCTGGAAAAGCTTTTGGTGAATTAGCCCAGGAGTCAATTTATGCAATCTTATGCCATAGTACTAGACCTTCGAGCACTTAATATTTCCAATAGCAGATTCGGTTTTGAAACGATAATGCAGGTACATAGCTTACTATAACAAAAATATTACAAGAAGATGTTTTCTCTTTGGGTAAATCCAGGAAACTGTCATTAACTGATTGCTCGTGATTTCCTGCAACCTCAAGATTGCTGAGAATGTTTTATATCCTGACGGATATTTGGAAGCTTTTACATATCTTTGCATATCTTGTGAAGATCATGAGTGAATATAAAGTTAATTATTTCTTATGCTCCTGCAGGACACGTTCTGTATATACAAGCAGGTGAAAAGCTCTTATCCTTGCGATGTTTGCACTTTATCGACTGTAGTGAGAATGAGCTGTGCTCTTGTGACTGTAATAAGAAAGTGGTTCATCTTCCTCAGCTTCCTTCGAACACTTCCTACAAGTGTGTATACTGATTTTAGCCGTGTAACTGAGATCAAAGCAAAGTGGACGCTGTATGTAAGGCACACAGACTGACGATTCAAACTTCAAAATGAGCCTAAAAAAAAGAATAATTACTGAAATTAACCTCAGCATTTAAACAACAATAGACAACTCCCTATGAGCAAGCATTGGCGACAGGGGGAAAGAAAAACTCCCTTTTAGGGGCATCCGTCTGCCATGGCTGGTTGGAAGTGAGGGGAGGAAAACAGGAGAAAAGACACCCTGTGGACAGAGACTTATGATAACTATTATAATTATTAAATGCAGGATGGTGTATAAACACATAGGGAATGAAGAAGAAATGCGGTGCATCATGGGAAGCCCCCAGTAGAACAGACCTATTGCAGAATAACTAAGGGAAGATTCATGGTTATCTGATACAAATCTATTGATAATCCCTTATCAACAAGGGAAGTTTTAAGCCCAATTTTAAAATTAGAGGGGCTGTCTATATTCCACAGACAGGTGACATTTCCACTTTATTTGGTTAAACAAATCATTCCTGAGTACCAGGACAGCCTTACAAAACATTCAAATGACTTACAGCATCGACCCAGTTTGGGACAAAGATGCATTTGATTATACGAATGTCAAAAGTGCCATCCAGGAAAAAAACAAAAAGCCTGACTGGAAAGGAGTAGGGTTAAACAGTGGCTTTGATGATTTAAACCAGCTTCACAAATCTAAACAAATTATGTTTTTGCTTCCAACTAACATATCCTGAAGAAGGAACTTAGGAACATGCAGACAAAGTTCAAGCAGACTCTTCAGAAGCAAGAAAAGAAAAGAGAGATGACGGGGGAGATGCTCGGAAAGATTCAGGTGAGGGGAACATGTGACCAAAGAGTTATGTTGTCTGAAGTGTTTGTAGTGTGTCGCCCACTGTCTTACATCACAGCTGTGTATCAAACAGGACGAGGTGGGAAAAACAGAAGCCTTCTGTGAAAGCGTCATAGTGGGCGTCATCGACTCCCTTCAGAAACATTACCTATCAGTAAAGGAAGTGATTGCAGCTCAGGAGGAGGCAGCTGCAGCTCAGGTTCGCATCTCTGTGAAGAACCTGGAGGAGGAGATGAAGCAGGTGAAGGAGAGGGATGCTAAGCTGGAACGCCTGGCACAGACTGAGAGCAACATCCGTTTCCTGCAGGTATACTGCCAACACAGCGCTAGAAACGTTGCCTGTTTCTGAGTGACAGGTCTTATCTTAAACTTCTCCCCTCCATCCTCACAGAAATGGCCCTCTCTGAAGCTCCTCTGTGACCACCCTTTCCAGGAGCTTTCAGAGGACCCACTCCTCCGCTTTGAGCTCATAAAGAGAGCGGTTGAACATCTTGGGAGGCAACTGGAGGAATTCTGTGACAAAGAATTTGCCTCAATCTGTGAAACTGGTATGTGTCATAATAATAATAATAATAATAATAATAATAATGTATACTTTATTGAGTCTGTTTACTTTATGTGGAAAACATCTCTGTTCTATTTAATTATAAGAATGTAAGAATATCTACGTCCTTGTGTATGACAGCTCATGGTGAGGAGCAGCAGGAATCAGCAGCAGAGATGGAGGAAGATGATGTCCAGCAAAGAAGTAAAGCCAGTGTCTCACACCCCCATGGTCTGTACTTCAAACTGTTTCCAGAACGATTTTATTATTACCTTACAGTTGTGGTCAGAAGTTTACACCCACTCATCATCATGGACATGACTGTCATGGTAATTTGGGGTTTTTAATGGTTTCTTTAAACTGTTGTTCAGCACACGTTTAATGGCTTTGAGAAACAAGAATTGAAGGGAGAAGTTTGGATATATTTTGAATTTCTTTAATCCACACAGAGTCAAAAGTATACATACAGGCTCAAATATATTAACCACCCCCCAATAATATTTGGTTAAATGTCCCTTATCCATCAACAAGCTTCTGGGATAATTCTGGCTGATTGCTCTTCTTGGCAGAATGGGTAGAATTCATTTAAATTGGCTGGTTTCCTGTTACAGACCCTGCTTTTAAGCAAAGTCCACAGAATTTCCGATAGGGTTAAGGTCGGGCTTTAGGAAGACCACTTCAGAAACTCAGTGTGAGCCTCCTTCATCCATTCCAAAACCAGTTGTGATGTGTTTTGTGATCATTGTCCTGATTATTTGACATTAGGTTGAAGAATTTGCAGGTAGTCCTCCTCCTCCTTCATTATTCTATCCATTTTATAATGTACCAGTGACGTGTTCGTCTTTTTCTTAAGGAAGTACAGGAGAACGTCTGTCATTTAAAAGATTTAATTTGCTTCAGCAGTTTGAAATGACAAGTTTACAGCGCTGGACCTCGATGTGAAATCAGCCATCTGATCCAGTTTTATACCACAACAAAAACACGTATTATTATGATTGTCTTCTTTCGGAAGCAACGTGGCGGTCTGGCCGTCTCCCTGCGAATCTTCTCCTCTCTCCATTCACGTTCTGACCTCGTCTCGTATCTGCTCCTCTTCCTGGAAAAACAAGACAGAAAGAAAACAGCTCCCTGCCTAGCCTTGATTATTGATATTATCTAGCAATCCTAAGGCTACTGATTTTACTTATTATCTAAGTTCGGGACATTCTGTTCGAACTCCCTTGGCCCAGAAAATATAATCCTAACTTTTAACCAGTTATGATGTTTAAGCATGCTTTGCAAAACCCTCTGCACTTCTACATGTCAATCACGATAATTCAATTCAGTCATAGCGCTGAATGAAGCTTTCCACCCTTATTTCATGGAGTGCCAACTCTGTAATGAGCTCATAGCAATGTGTATATAAAAATCCTAAAAAAACCCAGCTTTATTAAATCATTTTATTCCTAACACCAGTACCACTGCCATCAAAACAGCCCCAGAGCATGATTGAGAGTTGGTACAGTGTTCTTATGCTTAAAAGCACGCTCACTGATGCTCTGATGTCGTCTCCTGTGTATCTTCACAGTTAGCAGGCCTCTGGCTAAACAGAAAGTGGAGCCTAAAACCAGAGAAGAGTTCCTGCAGTGTAAGTTTATCTTCCAACCTGCTCTCAGCATGACTTTGCCCCACATACATACTCATCCAACCACAGCTGTCTTTAAATGTCCTCCTCATTATCTCAGATGCATGTGAGCTCTCTCTGGACCCCACGACAGCTCATGAGGACCTGGTTGTTTTGGAAGGAGAGAAGACGGTGATGCTGTGCAATCAGAGGTCCAAGAATCCTAGTGTTCGTTACCCAGAGAGGTTTATACATCGGCGGCAGGTGCTGTGCAGGGAGGGACTGCAAGCTGACTGCTACTATGAGGTAGAGGTGAAAGGAGACAAGGCAGAGATTGCTCTCGCCTATAAGGGAATAGACAGAAAATCCCGCGGCACACTGTCAGCCTTTGGGGCCAACGGAAATTCCTGGAGTCTGGATCGATCTAAATACTACTCTGTGAGCCACAATTCTGACAGCATCCAGCTGACAACACCACCCACTCATGGCAGGGTTGGAATTTATCTTAAATTTCAAACTGGAACTTTGTCTTTCTATGAGGTGTCGGACAGTATGAACTTCCTGTACAAGGTTGAAGCCAAGTTCAGAGAGCCGCTGTATCCCGGATTCTGGCTCGGAGAGAAATGTTGCATCAGGATCTGTGATCTGAGACAGAGCCGACTGTAAAAGTACCAAAGACGACTGCAAACAGCTTCTTTCTACTTAAAGGGAAATTAAAAATATTATGTTTTGATTGCTGTATAGGTTGCACAGTGCACTGACATGTCTGTTTCCTACTATCTGTGGGGTGGTTGATAACTATCTGAAGCCCAAATTGCCTATATTTGTATGTTTGTATAAATTCAATAATATAAAATTGCATTTTTATTTATGCTGGACATGTTTTATATAAAGAGATGAAAATATACTGGACTGTGGACAGAGTGCCCAATGTTTCTACATAACCTCCGAAGGCAGGACTTACTTCAGCAGCAGACCCTCAAGTACTCACAGATGGAGAAAGTATATAGCATTTGCAGAAGAATGAACAGACAAAAGACAGCAGGTGAAGCCTGTAGAGGAGAGCAGATGTGGTACTCTTTGGCTGTTTTCTTTGGTGTGCACTGCAGAAGAGGTCCTGGGACTGTTCAGTGAAGGAGTTGAACTTCTTCGAGGAGTTAAATACTTCCACAAACTTCCACTCAGGTGAATCTAAGCAAACTTTGAAAACACACACATATATATATATATATATATATATTTTTGTTTCTATTAAACATTGCTTTGTGAGATTACTGTGTCCAGAAGAGGGCGCCATGTGTCTGCGGTTTGCCTAATAGTCTAGCCTTGTATGGAATGTCAGTCAAGTCAATATTAAAGAACTAAATAAACAAGTGGACAAATACAAATGTAATTAAATCAATCCTGAAATATTTTTTTAATTAAATAAATAAATAAAAATAGAGGCCGTCTCTCTTGATTGTCTACTTCGGGGTGGGAGAAACACCCCTGAACTGTGTTATGATTGTTGATGTTGCATAGTTTGCTTACCAGAGGGCACTCTGAACTCTTCCCTGTTGGTAACACCAGAACACTCAGCGGTCAGGGGGACATTAGTAATAAATTAGTCATCTATGACCTGTTGTCACAATAAAACAAGATTATTTTTAAACTGCATTGCCATATTATCTCAGTAAGGACTCATAAATACGTCCACATAACAAATGTTTTGGAAATCTGTTTATCGCATTAGCTGATATATTGGACTTATAAATCACCACATATTGGTACTGGTCTTAATAATCCTCTATTGGTCCAGCTTTACTCAAATACTCTGTATTTGAAATGCATGTTTGATTAAGGATGATGGATTTAACAGTGTGGTTAAAGGGAGATAATGTAATCTAGCAGGCAGGGAAACTGTGTAGTTTTTATATTGCAGTGCTGGTTGGTGAGATTGCAGCGTCTCGAGGAGATTGTCATTAGTCTGCATTTGAACTCACTGTCTGTTCTTCCTGTTCTGCTCGGCATGGCAGAATAGGAAGAATAGACTGTTTGGTCCTTATCTTTTTATTAATTGCTCATTGTGCATATTAAAACTGTGTGTCATGTTTTAAAGTCTACGGTGATTATTTAAAAGGCTCTGACTCGAAAAAAACAGTGCTTTATATATCTATTCTACCAGCTGAACCTGGTTACTAGTGTTTATTGATGACGTGAGTGCTGATGGAAGCAGCTAATGAGTCCTGAACTGACAGGGCTATACTCTCTGCACGTATCATTGAGACAAATGCTGCAAAACTGATTGGACATCGCTTCACAGTGTGAATGGATAATGACCCAAAACATAATGTTCCCAAAAGACCCAAAAGTTTATCAAGGCAAAGAAATAAATGATGACTGTCTGTGTCAGTCATTGTGTCAGTCTCAGCTAGAGTGCGAGTGATATGGGATTTTTAAGGCCGATATAGATACCGATATGCGGTGGTTTAAAAATCTGATATAGTGAACTATATTTAAATACAGGCAGATTACCCTAACATTTGTTATGTCTAGTTATTTATGAGTGCTTACTAATATAATAAAGCGATACAGTTTAAAAAATATTATTGTGGATAACTCATTTACGCCCGACTCTGCTCTGATCTGTAGTTGTGTTTATGTTCCAGACACGTGTTGCCAACAGGGAAGCTGAAGAGTCCCCTCAGGTAAACAAACTATGTAACATCAACACTCATAGCGTTGCTGAAGCGTGTTTGTCTCTTCTTCACTTTTAAAATTCAAAATTTCATTTATCGGGTGTTATAAATGCTGATACTGATATCTCTAGAAAATAGTAGTGGCTGATATATCGACCCCCACCAATATATCAGTCGGGCTCTAATCTCAACCCAAAAGCAAGCTGTTCAGTTACTGAAGCCAAGCAGACAGAAATAAAGTCCAGTGAGTAACATAAACATCTCATAAATCATGTTTTACTTGGACCGAGGATGAATTTAAACCAAAAAAGTCCAGAAACGTGACAGCAGCTTGTCCACTCTTTATTAGAATAATTTTTTTATGGTCACAATTTTTACAGTAATCCTCATTATGATACATTCATAAAATGAAAGAGGAAAGAGCGGGAAGCTGTAAAGGGACATTTCTAAATGTGTCTCCTGTATAGTGTTTGAAATGTGTGCTCACTAAGGCCCTGCACACACCAAGCCAAACTCACATCTCACACACACACACACACACACACACACCAGTGTTGGGGGTTATTTCTAAGGATTGCTTTTCACAGACACTAGTGTGCCAGGATTTGCTTTCAGCCACAGTTTTTCTGTCATTTAAATATCATCATATTGCTTTTTACCTAATTTTAAATGTACCGCAAACAAGACAACGAAAACAGACGCTAGCTTTTTGCAGTCTTGTGAAAAAGTGCATTGATCACATTCATTTTTAACTTTTGTTATATTTACTGCTAAAACTCTTACTTTTAAGATATGAATCTACATCACATTAATAAAACTATCTCCAGAATACATAACATTATTTACAGACATGAACACACCAGAGAGGTCTGCGTGATACACTCTTACACGAAAACGGCTCACACACCAAACACAAAACATCTGTAACCACACTAGTGATCCACTCATTACACAGCAGAAAACAAATTCCTGAATGAACTGTGACAACTTGCTGTTCATAGAGCTACCACCAGGGGGCAAAGACATTGCCAGATGAGGATTAGCCAAACCCTTTGCTCAAGTCTCTTCTTGCAAATTTGGATGTCAAATGTACATGGAAGCTGAAAATGAGAGAAAAACAAACCCAGACAAACAGACAAAAACCCACTTTGTGGATAATATATAACCAGATCATTTCTGAATCCTTACACTGTTAAAGGAAACTGTATTTTTCATATCAAGAGTAGTTGACAAAAACACAGCATATTCCTGAAACGTGTCTGTGTTTTCCAGAATGAAAGTTTTATGATTTTTCCAGTAAAGTGTTTGTCTGTCTCTGATGTGGGTAGAAGTGAGTATTTCATCAATGTTACTTCTGAGTGCATAAACCCCCCCCAGATGATTGCTGCAGTGATGCCTGTTGCGTTACTCTGTATGAACGACACTTTATTTTAATGATGTCGATGGAGATACTTTGGAGGACGCCGATAATAGTCATCATGCTTCTCGTTGGTTGCTGTGTTTTTGAATCGTTTTGCCCAGCACTTTTTCACCTGCCATGAATAAATTCACAAAGGTGTGGACCACCCAAGCAGCAACCTCCAGGACTGCAGTTCATCCCCATAGACTCCCATATTAAAATGCTAACCTTTGGAGCACTAAAAAAGAAAAATGTTCTTTGCTTCTATGGATAAATTTCCCTTTTCTTGACTCTTTGTTGGCTTCATGTTTTTTTAAACTAATACATCTGGATACTAGAGTTAGGGGTGTGGCCTTTTTTAACAGGGTCCAACAGTGGCCACCCACTTTTTTAAGGGTTCTGGTTAATTTTCCATTTGCTTTCTTCACTCATGTTTCAGAAAATCTGTATATAAAGAGTTTTAAACTTTGAACCAAGGCAGCCAACTACAAGGTGAATGAAAACACAAAGAGAAAAAAAAAAAAACGACACAGAAGTACCAGACTATGTATATAATTACTTTTAATTGTGAAAGAACTACTCTTTCCCATAACCAACTCCAAATCCCAGGTTCCTCAGCAAACGACTTTTAGCCTTCTTAAATGTAATCTTTTCCATTGCTGCAGTGTTTATGGTTAACAACCGTGTTGTATGATAGTGTTGGTCGGCTAAAACATTATAACTCATAATTAAAATCCCTGTGGAGAAATTTAATTTCTGGAACCTCATTGTTGAGCTTTATTAGCAGGTATTTATTATTGTGCGTTGAAGCTGTACAGCTTATGAATGCAGCTTGGCAACCAAGCTTGCTAACTTTAGCTTATATCTTAGCATGCCACCCTCTTGTCCAAATACCCAAGGCTTAAAAAGTTGAACAAAGTCCAAAATCAACGGGTGACCTCAGAGTGGCTTCAACCATCTTTTCAACCTTCTTCAACCTAAAAAAAAAATATGTGCTTGCATGTTTTGTACACATCTGGAAAGATATCTGCTCAGGATGTTAGCATGTTGTGTCATCTACGGTAAACATATTTTGGAGACAGCCTTTCAGGAACCTGTTGGCTAACAGGAAATTTTGAGAGCATCTTGTGGTGAACAAGTAGACCAGTAAACCTGAAGTGGATAAACACGACTAAACAAGACCACACATCAGCTCCACAGTCCAGCATCATTTCATGTGCACGATCAGCTACACAAACTACAAAACAGTCCTAAAATGTACAGATTCAATAAGCGTCACACAAGATTAAAATACACAGTGTACATACTAAATGCTCGTAAAAGATAAATCTTTGTAATTCATCACGCCTACATAACAGCAAATATACAGGAATATAAATATAGTCCATGTATACCTAAACACATGGGGTTTAAATACTGTGATAAAAAAATAAATTAAAGATTCATTTAAATAGGAATTAAAATGTGCTCAGTTTAAACTCAAGTCAGCGACCATCACCGTAAGCCCTGCTGCGCCATGGCAGGGCCAGTAACACAGAGAGCAGTGTGTATGTGTGTGCATGTATATTTCTGTCTGTGCATGAGGAGTCTAAGGCTTTCAAAGGTACACACTATCAGGTCGGCTGATAAGTTCACAGAATTGGGATTTTTGCTTTTTAATCTTTTGGTCCGTAGCTATTTTTCTTATTTTATGTTCATTTTTTTTGTTCAAAGCTACCAGAGTTTGTGCGCCAATATAAACATATATTGCCGTGTGTCCCATAATATGTCTCGGCAGGAGTTCATTTTAAAATGTGCATCAATGCTTGAGACAATTACAGCCAATAATCCGCTTGTGCTCAGTGAGTCAAAATCTCCTTTGTGCTTTTTTGAAGGAGGAGGAAAGCAAACAAAGCGTGCTTCGTGCCCGCCTTGTGTTTTGGGTTGTAGTTCACTTTCTCTGCAGTTCAGCGTATAAGTTCAAGTGTTTTGTTGTTTACTTTTAACTCTTTGGTGGAGAAACTGAAATGAGTGTGTTTCTACAGCACAGAGACGAAGACGTGAGAGTGATGGATAATGAAACAGTGGTGTGAGCTCCTGGTTAATAAAACTCAGAGTCCTAAAGGTGTGTTACATTACTGTAACTGTATACTGTACATTGTGATTTTACACCTTTTTTTTTTTTTTTAACAAAATGAACAACAATAGACTCTACACACAAAATACAGGAGGAGGTGGATGTGGGGTCTGATTGGAACATAAATGGTTGCCTTTAGAGTCGTCTTAGCATATTTTACAAAGCATAGTCCTATGAAAACAAATCTCACAGCATCAGAACAGAGCTGCAAGTCTGTGGCCAAAAACGTTACCTGATCTTAATTTGGAAGCGCTCCCCTTTAAGGTCGTTTTCTTAAACATATAGAGTAGAGTGGTTTTGGGTTTTTTTAATTCCTTGTGTGCCAGCACACAGCGGCAAACACCACACCTCAGGTGGTTAGCTGTGAATGTCTTCCTCAGACACCTCAGGACGTTACAGTAGAGTTTAGCTGTAACTCGAATTCACAGTGCAGACTGTGGAGTGAAAATGGGACTTCCTTCAGCTGTTCTGAGCATGACCTTGAAGAACAATTTGTCCAAATCTGAATCAGGTATTGTTTTGGAACTTTTCAGCTGCACCTTGTCGACTGCATAACATCTAATATAAAAAAAGACTTGCTGTGTATTAAGTGGTACATGGCTTTGACACCCATTATTGCTACGTAGGAAACCAGCAGGACCTCACAAACTGTACTACATTCATTCTTTCACACTACCTGCACTGTGCAGACGTTTTCCTCATACTATGGGGTCGGCATCTGCTAGGGGATCCTTAAACTAAGGCAAAGAAAATCAGATTACAGAACTTCATTCTGAGCACATAACCCTGATGTTTTTAAATATATACAGATGTAGTGTGTCACTGTTAATCTCAACCTGATTCCAGAGTTTCATTTACTGTAAAGGAGTGAAATGTGTCCCTTTTCTCCTGCCTCCTAACCTCCAGATGCTCGGAAACATTCTGGAAATCTTCTCGTGAAGTTCCTTTGTGTTATTTTGGAAGCGTGTGCTCATAAGATGGGTGGCTACGTACAGTTTTGTGGCGTTAGCAGGGCAGTGGTGAGGATTCCTGGAGCTGCGCTGAGCTCCAGTGGAGACCTCATGGGTAAAGTTGTGCTACAGGGGTGGTCAGAGGGGAGTCTGTCAAGACTGGGCAACAGTCAAGAGTCAGACTCTGGTGTAAGAGGTGCGCTTGGTGTAGTTGGTGTGGTGGGGCTTATGGCAGCATTTTGGTAGCTTGTACCATAGCAGATGTTTGGAGACAGGGAGTCCATGGGTTTGTTTCCTCCAGGTGTCAGGAAGGGTTTGCGTGCTGGCCCTGATGATGGGGCCTCGCCTGGTTTGCCTCCAAGGATGAATCTAGCCTCATCCTGCTCCTCAAGGTTGGATATGTCCTTCATCATAGATTTACGGTAAGAGACAGACAGCTTGTTAGAGCCGTCTGACATCAAGTTGAAGTGTCGGGCGATGAAGACAACAGGGAGCGGAAGCATGGCCACAACGATAAGAGCGAAGCACATGGCCAGAGCCCAGGGAGGATAGCTCTGGAAGCGTTCCTGAGCCTAAAATAACAGAGGAGGGGTGAAATGAAAAGGAAACACTTTTCAAACATTCCAGGTGAAAAATAACCCCCCAATTCCTCCTACAAAGTACAACCTGTGTGACTGTGTAATGGTGGAAATTTCTTCTGTGCTGTTTATTCTTACTCACACAGAGACACGGTATGCAAGCCTGTGAAAAACTAAGTACAATTTGTCATATATGTTCGTTGCTGTTGGACATTTTGCTTATATTTTAGAAGTTTTTGTGTTGTGTTTTCGCTTTTTTCCCCTGAGTGAAGCATTTGAAAACTTCTTTTACACCAAAACAACACAAACAGACACACAGACAGACTGACCAGCTCTTGAACCCAGGCGTTGTATCCTGGTGGGCTGATGGCCAGCTCGATGACACTGGCCGAGATGAGAACAATAAGACAGAGAGGGGAGACGTACTTCCAAAGGTAGAAATAGATAATATAAGGTCGGAAACCTAACATGTCCTCCAGGTCCTGCATGAACCTGACAAAGAACAACAAATTGCAGTAAGGATCACTTCCGTTGATACACTTTTGTAGTTTAATATACAGCTTTGAGCAGCATCTTGTAGTTAGCCTCACCTTTTGGTGCCATATATCCAAGCAACAGACAGATTTTCCAGGATGACCACTACAGTGAGAGGCAGACCGGCTGAATAATCATCGAACATGGTGACAAAGTAATTTCCCGACCGCTGAACAAACAGCAAGCCGCATAAGAAAGCGACGATGCAGCAACACACTGAAACAAACACAGAGAAACAATTGGAGCTCATTTGGAAGAAAAGATTAGGAAAAAGTTTGAAAAAAACAGATGAGAAAGCGCAAATTAAAAAGGTTTTATTTGCCATTAAGTGCTATTATTTCCTGTTTCTGCTTTCCATTCAGTTTGCTCAGAGCACATAAATACTAATGCAGCTCATTCCCAGATGTACTTTAATCCTTTCTAAGTGCTGAGCAAGGAGTTTCAACTATGAATAGCACAGAGGCTGAAGGAGTCAGTGTGGCGGAGATGCTGGGGAGCGGCCTACCTGTAAAAAGCTCCTTCTGGACTTTGTAGGCGTCGAGGACAGGTGTGGTGATGCCAGTCATGGTGCCGATCATGCTGCCCAGACCGAGGTTGATGAGCATGAAGAAGAACATGACTGACCAGAAGGGAGATGCTGGGAAATGCGTCATGGCTTCTGTGAAGGCGATGAAGGCCAGGCCGGTGCCCTGGACAGCCTGCAGACAGACATTGAGAGGTGTGAAACACAGAACATGCTATGGATTCATCTGATTTATGTGTGCCAAAGGCTCACTTTGTTCAGCTCATCCTCCAGAACACAAGGCTCCAGACCCAGCTGGGGAAAGCTGTCCTCTTTGACCGTCTTAATGACCCCGTACATCTCAGCGTAGTCTGACGTGGTGAGATGGGAAAAGTTCACATGTGGAGGAATAAGATCATGACTCAGGACGTTGGAGTTGAGGTATCCCAGGATCTTTTCTGCATTCCTGCAGACAGAAAAGGTCAGAATCACAATGAATCCAATACATATTTTGTGCCATGCCACACTGATGCTTTGACAAAAAGCCATTTGAGGTACAATTTCTTGAAAAGAACTCTGTCGCTGTTTAGTTACATAAAGATTAGATTAGATTAGATTAGATTAGTTCTCCCTTGGGAGAAATTTATCTTGGACAAATGAGGGAAACACATGATGTAAGACCACACATACAAACATTCATTTACAATTTCACCTACCACTCAATAATTTAATAAATGATCACAATAGAGAACATTTATACCTATTTAGCTTACACTTTGGTACCCTCATATTCTTTATAAAGTATGTGATTACTTTCCTTATAAATAATTATAATATTTAAGGTATTGCAAATTAGATAAGTAAGTAAAAAGTGCAGCATAAATTGTGGTTTTTACTCCTGTACTTTGTATTTGGAACAAATTTACAGAGTGTTAACTTGTTAATGTGCCAAAAACATGTATTTTTAAAAGAGTAAATGGATACATGCATTTTTCATGCAGTGGTTAGTACTGTGACCTCAAAGCAAAATAAGCTCTCTGGCTTCCTCCCACAGTTCAATGACCTGTTATGCTCATTTCCAGACACATATTTATATTCTTGGACTGTACCAGCGTAGCTTGCATGTTTCAAAGTTATTTAAAAAAAAAAAAAAACCCCTTCCTAACTGAATTTAATTTTCAACTTTCCCCTGACTGTCTGGTACTCATATAAGTTTGAATAGCAGGTTTGTGCTCACAGCCAAAACTGTGTGTGTATGATGACCATTTTAGGGAAGTCTAGGTACATTTCCTATACGAGGCTAAAGCTTTGAGAAGAATCATCTTGTCTTCAAGGGGCGTCTTTCCATGTCTTTGACATCAGATAGAGCCATGAACAGAAAAGAGCCATCAGAAACTAAGAACTCAGAACAATCTGAAGCCGGGCCTTTTGGCTCAAAAGCACTGCTCGCAAGTGCACTGACAATATTTGAAAATATGAGGATCCATCACTGTAACAACATATATGTGACAGAAAATAAGGATAACTGCCACTGTTTATAACATAAAGACTGTGGGGATTGTAAATTTGAGGTGTGATATTTGGCTAATATGCAGCACTCATGAACCATGCGGTCTGATTTTCGTTTCTTTTTTGGGGGGTTACATTCAATGTTGCCATCAAATTTTAAAAAAAAACCAACTAGTGTTCAACTTACTCCACAACACACTTTTCATTCATGATGTTGGCCTTGAAGCCCAACACAGCAAATACAACCAGTGTGGCCAAAATGGAGGTCAAAAAGTTGATGACAGAGACGAGCACGGCGTCAAAGTGGCAGTTGTTGTCAATCTTATTGTAACTAGAGAAGGCAATAACTCCTCCAAAACCCAGACCGAGGGCAAAGAAGACCTGGGTGGCGGCCTCCCTCCACACCTGCGGCTCCAGCATCTTCTCCAACTGAGAAGTGAGGAGACGTGTTTGTTAGCATGCATGGTTGAAAAAATAGAGGAGAGGAACAATGACTCTTTCATCCTAACCTTGGGAGTGAACATGTGAGCGATACCATCTACGGAGCCCTTCAGCATTAAACCCCTGACCAGGAAACAGAACAACACCACGTAGGGGAAAAGAGAACTGAAGTACATCACCTGTACAGGTGCAAAAGAAAAAGACATCCATTCAGCAAAAAACAAGCCTCCATATTTTTTTCTTATCTATTTCTGTGTCATGTTTTCCCAACCTTCCCAGAGGAAGCGATTCCTTTAATGACAGCGAGGCAGACAATGATCCAGGCTACCAGCAGAGACAGGGTCATTTTGATGTTGAGGCCGCCGCTCTCTGCGATGGTGCTGGTCGTGTTCAGAGTCTGCCGGTACCAGAAATAGGTCGTAGCCGAGCTTTTGTCACATTCTGGCTCCACAACTATAGATGAGAGGGGGAAAAAAACTGTTTAATTTGGGTGATAATGAGGAAGCAGGAAGAGAAAAGGTTTGAAAAGACTGCAGGGAGGCTGAGGAGAGTGAAAGGAGAGTAGACTTGTGCAGAGGATGTTTGCTCGGGGTCAGTATTACAGTATTTGGCTGGTTTATATTTCTCACTTACACAAGGTCATCTGTGTACTTGGTATGCAAAACACACAACTCAAAGTCACAACCCTTGAGATTTTCCCCACAGTGTATTAACTTGTTACCTTGAAGAAATGAAATATACTGTGTGTGGCTGTGACTACAGGCAGCGG
>VUQG01013559.1:30960-53039 GCA_015106755.1 Etia nguti
GTTATGATAATATGATCACATATTACTGAGCTTTATCTGTGCAGAGACACACAAGGCACACACAGAAAAAAAACAAGCATAAGCAGGTGAAAGTGCTTCACAAATTAAACTGAATCAAATTTTTTGTTTACTATGTTTGTTGATCGTTTCCTGCGTCTGCTTCCACGTGTCTGTCGTCACAGCGGTGGTGAAATATTTTACAATCTGCTGCTGTCCTTCAGCATTAGCGTCCTTCAGCATGAATCTCTGCTCCTCCGTCTTTCTGCCAGCCTTGCTGAGTCATACACATGCTGGTTTTTGGCTGCCTCAGGGTTTACAATATAATCACCACTAATCAAATAAATTCCAGTGGGTTTTTAATCTGGATTAGGCAAGTGAAGTCTTGACAGAAAGTTTTAGTGAAGCGAAGACAGCTTGTGTCTTCTGCTCAGGAGTGTTGATGAAGACTGAAGCTTTGTAGCACAGTAATCCATTGAAGTATAACTGTGAGAATTATGTACAATCTACAATGTTTCACCCAATCAGTGGCACAATTTTCTGATCATACTGAACTTTTAAAAATCAAACCCTAAGCGATCTGCATTAAATGCATCAGTGACCTGTAGCTAAGACAGTTTTCCTATAATGTTATGTGAAAAAGAAAGTTTTTACAGGACTGTAAGTAACAACAGTAAGTAGCAAGAGTGACCACCTCTATAAAAACTGAAACATTCAGGTGTGTATTAACACAGTGCCACAATTTTCCCCGGAGTGAACATCCAAGCAAATTCACTGCAGACTGTTCAGAGAAAGTGCAGAAAACCAAAGAGCTCCACCTCCACTCTACAGGCCTCAGATAGCATGCTAAATGTTAAAGTTCTCGAGGGTACAATTAGAAAAAGGACCGAACAAGTATGACTTGTTTGGAAGGGTTGCCAGTGCGAACTCTCTTCTCTATGAAAAGAACATAGAGAAGAGAGCTGGATTTGGAAAAAACTACAAGACTTCTGGAACAATGTCCTTTGGAAAGACGAGACTAAAGTGATAGTGCAACATTTTTGGGGATAACAAAACACAGCATGTCAGTACAAACACCCCAAACCAACTGTCGAGCACCGTGGTGGAAGGTGATAATTTGAGCTTGTTTTGCAGCCACAGGACCTGGGCACCTTGCAGTCATTGAGTCAAGCATGAACCTCTCTGTATGCTAAAGTTATCTAGAGTCAAAAGTGAGGCCATCTGTTCGACAGCTAAAGCTTGGCCACAAGAAAAGAAAAAGAAAAAGAAAAGAATCAAGGCTCTGCAATAAGCCAGTCAAAGTTCAGACGTCAACATGGGAGAAATGCTGCGATGGGAACTTAAGAGAGTAATCCATAAACAAACACCTACAATTCTCAATGAACTGAAGCGATGTTGTAGAGAGGAGTGGGCCAAATAATCACTTCAAGTTACTGGTGGTTTTACGAGAATGCAAGAATCCAAACTGTCTTTTTTACATGATTGTATCTCTGAGGCATAAAAGCCAGCTAAATGCCAAAGACAACAAAAGAAAACAACTGATTTCATGTGCCAAGAAGTCTTTCATCTTAATGCTCATACTGGCTGTTTGTTCCCTCTGTCTGAAAGACCCATGTGTGAATTTCTGAACCCCAGGAGAGAGAAAAAAAAGGAACTCTTTTTGTATCCTTTCTTTAAATGGTTGCCTAAAAGGAAATTGCTTTTCCATCCCCAATCTCTTCTTAGCCAAGAGAGTCTGACATTAAGCAAAGATCAGTCTTCAGGGTTTTTCCTTTAACTTTGGTTATACGTAGGAAATATCACAGTTTGGAATAACTAAACCATGTTACATTGTTAAACAGAAGCTGCTGCACTTTAAACTCTAGCTTTAATTTTTGGGCAACCTGTGTCTGCACAAAACTGTCATTCCTGTTTATCTATAGCCATCCCAGCAGAATGGCATTGAAGGCAGTATCCTTTAGTCTTCTTTTGTAACTGCACAACTAATGAGAGGGACTACCATGAAATTTTGAAGAGAAATTCAGAAATTTAGTCCCCAGCAGGCGATTCTTCGCGATTCTATGACTCTTTCTTTAGCACTACCATGATAACGACAAATAATGCATCTGTGAAACAGTGTTTACTGTCGATTAACAAATGTCGGTATTGCACTAAAGTAAGTTCATATAAACTCACTGGCAAGTGTCCCATTCTTTCTGATTGGGCAGTCACTCCATGGGAGAGGATACTGGAAGGACTGGAAGAAGTAGAAAATGCTCCAACCGATGATCACATTATAGTAGAGACCCACAAAGCCGCACACCTACAGATAGATAGACGTTATGTGACAGAAACAGCCAGATAACATTTAATGAGGTACAAATATGTGATGTCAGGTTTGATATAGACATCACATGTGCAGAGGAACATCTGTGCAGAGTGAGAAAAACATGCAAATGAGGCAGGTGCTTTGTGCATTTCCCAATGCTGCTGTCAGTCTTTGGAGCAGCCTTGCCAGCAAGGACATTCAGAAGCTAAATAAGGTTGAGGAAAGCATGAATAATTGAAGTGCTCTCTTTTCAACAGTGATCTTCTGTGAGATATTTATAGCTACCTCTGCAGCTCTGAAGTAAGACTACCTTCCACTCCCAGACACGTCAATACCTCCATAAACCTGCATCAAGATATAACTTTAACTAAATAGATAGAACCCCTCTGATCCTATCACCATGCTTCACTTGTCAAACTGCTTTTCCTATGGAGCCGTTAAAGACTTTAAGAGAGTGTACGTTTGGCTCAAAGTTAAAAAGATAATAGATGGTTCTGTCTCAGACTCCTTACAGGAACAGAAGCATCTCATCTTACCATCAAACTTGACATTCCTATTCCACCCAGGCGGGGACAGACATAGTTCCACACCCCGATACTTCCACGCCTGATCTTCTGACCCACTGCCAGCTCCAAGAAGAAGAGAGGGATGCCAATAATGAGCAGGAGGATGAAGTAGGGAACCAGATAGGCGCCTTAAAAAACAAACAAACAAACAAACAAAAAGATTTGGTGTTTCTAGGAAAATGGTGTTGCTGTTTGGTTGGCTAACTTACACAGGAAATCACGAGTCCTTGTCCAATTCACCCTGGACAGGGGGCCTTTTTAATGCTGTAAAATGGATGGGCATAGCTTTTGTGTCAGAAAGAGGCAGCTAAGTGCTAAGCTAATGGGCACCACTGGGTGACCTCTAGCAGCTACAGTAAAAGTAGCACAGTTGTATCAAAGTCTGTGGGAAAATAACCTTTTTTACTTCTCGCGTGATCCCAATAAACACCCTCGGTCACTGCTCTCAGGTTTTAGGCGATACAAAATGAATTTCATGATGAAAGCAACGACCAGTAACATAAAAACGACACGGTAAAGTGGAGTATGCTAGGATGGGCCCCCGATAGCGTCACATCGTCGCGCCGCTGGTGTAGTGGTATCATGCAAGATTCCCATTCTTGCGACCCGGGTTCGATTCCCGGGCGGCGCACGAATTTTTTCCCACAATTTCGTTGTACATTGACAATAAAGTGCGACCCTGTTCTATTCAATTGTCTGTTACATCTGTTTAACTACAGTCAGAATGGTCAACTGGTGGCTTCAATGACCATTGGCTGACAGCACTAAAAAGTACAATTAACTAAATAAAAAATTAATGAACTGGATTGAGAGCATCCCCGCTGCTTGCTAACTACTTGCCAGATCACTGACTTAAGAACTCCCTACAAAGGTGACTTGTGCAGCTTCAGCTTGTTAAATTGCAGCTATGCACCGGGGCTGCTGTCTGTTATGGAGGGTATCTCTGACAAAATAACGTGCAGTTTGTTGTGTTTGCAGCTGATGTTGTTGCTGCGATGGACCAAGACTGACAGTGGATTTTGTGTCTGGGTTAAATATTCACTGTAGGTACGTCTTAAGTACTAACCCTTCTGGAACCCCACACCGTAACCTATGGCACAACCTACGCTCTAACCTGAGATGCACCTCTCTAGAAAATATACTATTTCGACACAGCCCACAATGACCGTGATTCGTCAGTTCAGTACTTTTGTTTCCTCCTGTCCGTTTCCTTCATTTTTTAATTTAACTAGAAAAGAACAGTTTAAGTTAAAGAGAGCAATCCTTCTGCTAACTACACACAGGGTACATCGCAGATGTAACGCAGAAGTAAAAATTAAGCTTGAGAGAACCAAGACTGCCCATTGCATAACCTGGTATATTCCTGACAGCATTTTTTGCCAGAATGAAACTTGTTTTGTTTAGCTTATAAAATTATGAAGTTATTCAACAAGAAAGCCTCATTGATAAATATTCTTTGAAATATAGTTTAACTTTAAAGGATGTCTAAATTTGTCCCCTTTGGAGCTTAATCCAGAGAGGAATCATCAGGATGCAACTGTGTTTTATGTGTGAAGGGTGAGTCATCATCCCGGATATAAAGACTTATAGCTGGCAAACATGTACTATTAATACATCAGAAACGGGAATTACATTCAGTAGTACATGCATCTCACAGTCGGTGGAGTAATGAGGCAGAGAGATGAGAGGAGGCAAAAGGCTAAATCCAGAAAGCTGAAATAAAGAGGAAGTTAAATTTAGTGAGCGATTTTGGTCTCTTGCCAAACTTGAAATCCACTTCATCACCCGTTAGTTGAAACCAGAGGCCATTAAAAAATGTGATGTAAGATAGGCATCTCAGAGGAGGACGAATGATAGAGGATGCTGAATGAGAAAGAGAAAGGCGTGTCCCGAGGAAAGGAGGAAACGAGAGAGGAGTCCACACATCAGTAGCGCCCAAGCAACCCTGATCTTTAATGTGTCTGTAATTGGGTGCCAGACAGCAAATTACACAATGAAAAATGCCTGCTTGCCAAATCGCATAACCTGGCAAGTGCTGGGGCAAGATTACTGGCAGTAAATCTGGCCTATAGGCAATAAATCCTACATATATGCTGTAAGTCAGGCCCAAGCAGCAAAGCTAAAAACACTTAAACCAATGAAGCAAGAGCTGATCTGTCAGCCCATGATGACAAGATGTTTTTTCTTACAATGAACACCAGTTTACACTGCATACACCTCCGATTACATAGAGTACATGCATACCAGAGAAAAATAAAACCTCATACAGTTACATTCATTCTCCATAGAGCTCTTTCTGTTGACCAGAGTATCAGTTGAGCCTGGCCTGCCCTACCGGCTATAGTAATCAATAATGCAGCTATTTTTAGACTTGGCTGCTTTATGCACAATACAGCTGCTCTCTTGGCAGGGCTGAAATGAACGAAAGTGTCGTGTCGTTTTTGATAGTCGAGGTCATAAGATGAACAGCTATCTCTGTGGCTTTTCTCTGGGATCATGCCTGTGCAAACGAACATGCTTGTCTGTAAAGAAAACAAATCCCTTGGGTCAAATAGGACTGAGCGATCAATACCAAAATGTTAATAAGAATATTTTCTTAATATCCACATGCATCTATTATAATCCCTGCTTTAATTCTTGCTGATTATTAGTTATATTCTGTTTGGTTTTCTCAGTTCTTTGATTATAGGTTACAAGTTTATTCCTGTTTATTTCATTTTTTCATCCTAATACTTTAGATCCTTTCATATTTGATTTCTTACCTGGTGTGTTTTAAGCTGAACCTTTGATAATATGATTTATGGTTTTGTATCCTTGTTTATTTATAAGATTTCTTCTGGTTGGTTTTCATGTTTGAATTCTGTTTGGGCTATAGGATCTGTAGCTTTTAGTTCTTTTTACTTTTGAAATTTAGCTTCTCTTTGTATTAGAGTTTGTTATTTATAACCTCTTATATTTTGCTTGGAAAAAATAGACACTTACTGTTGTACCTCTCTCCTGAACTCCTCTTTGAACCAGCATTTCAAATTTGGAGTCGTCGCTCCATAACCCTGTTGCCACTGGTTTTCAGTCCAGTTATTTTTGTTATTTTTCATAGATTCAACTAAAAAAATTTATACATTATAAAAATGTATAACATTATGTAAGTTATACATTTTGTGCCACTGGTTCTTTGCTAAGTTGTCTGTTATGTGTAGACACAACACTGGTTCATCCCCTTACTTAGGTTCCTTTTTATGCTTGAACGATTCATAGGTCAGTAACATTGCTCTGAACACTGTGAGGTACCATGACGACTGAAAATGAGGGAAAAAGCAGCTGATGTCCAAAGAAAACCTTTGAAAGACCTTTAGAAAGCCTGAAGAGTTATTGCTCAACACCACCTTAAAAAATCATTTGACATCATGAGTTCTCAGACCAAAGCCGTCGTTAACCTCAATCTTCATTTGGGTTTGTAAAGATTTGTGACTAAAATTGTTCCACAGAGACTGAAATATAAATACCTGCTAAGTATGGCAAAAAATGCTACAGCAAGTGTCAAAAGAAAAGTGTTGAGCCAGAAGACACAAACAACAATAGCAGCTGTCTTGCCGCAGCTAGTAATGAGAAACTAATTTTTCCATCATCATAATAACTGAATGTGGATAAATGATAATTGATAATTAATTACTTTCTGGCAGTGTTGGTGGAGTAACATGTAAGGGAGTTATTTAATTAAATGAAGAAATAAATGTGATTCTCATCAGTTCCAGAGAATTTAAGTGCAAAATCCTCATGAGTAGGATGGCTGAAAGAGCTCAAGATCCAGACAGGCTGTTATGAATCATATTTAAAAAGAAGACAGTGTAAATGCGGTAAATGCTGTAAGTATTGCCTCTAACTCACCTCCTCCATTCTTTTGGCACAAGTAAGGGAAGCGCCACACATTCCCCAGGCCCACAGAGAAGCCCACCTGGGCCAGGATGTACTGCAGTTTGCTGTTCCAGGCGGGTCGGCCATCGTTTTCAGGCACCTCTATCTGAGGGACTTTCTTCCCCGCAGCCCCTCCGACATTCAGGAAGCTGCTCTTGTAGTCGAGTGGCTCCTCGTGTTCGAGCAGGTCAGCCACAGACTCCGTGACGTGCTCATGGCTCTGCTCGCGCTGTGTCACCTTGCTGTTCTTAGGCATCAGGGAGCCTGAGGGTCAGGAAGGGGGCGGGGGGGTGAGTGGAGATAGAAACAGAGAGCGAGAGACAGGAAGAAGTGACAGAGGCCAAATGTCAGGTGGGGATGAAAGGAAGAGCGACTGCTGGATTTCAGCTCTTGGCTTCAGTCCTGCATCAGAAAAATAAAACAGAGCGCAAGTTACACCCAAAATCTTGTTTGAACATCATAACATTTAACATGGTAATGATGTTGTATTATCAAAGGATAATAACGTTAAGCGTCTACATTGTAAACAAAGTAGTAGAAGGTTTCTGCCCTTGGTGAGTCTAATTTCCTGACTGTGATTGTTAAATAACACTTTGTACAGTAGCTGACACAAGTATTGCCCCATTTAGTGCTTGGTTAACCTCCTAATAAGACACTGGATTGTAACACATGGTTATATCTCTCCAGAGCCAATAAAGATGGCACCATAAAGACAGGATAACAGACAATTTGTCACAAAGACAGCTGTAAGAAAATGTTTGGGGACAATTTTATTATGCTTCTGCATAAATGTGACCTAAAACATTACCTGAGGTTACTACAAGTCCTTAAGGGAGGAAAATAAGACGCTAACAGCACCAATCACTTTGATTTATTGCAGAATTTGATCCAATATTATACGTTTGTGACGAGGAGCGGTATTAGCAGTAAATTTGAATGTAAAAACAACAGGGGATGACACTGAGATGTTAGTGGACTCTGACCAGCATTTAAATATCAGACCTCTGATATAGTCTGAAAAGCACTAAAAGGAAGTGAATGGTGGGGTGAAGAAATGAGTTGTCTGAACACCCGAGGACCTCAGAAAAAAAGATGACTGATGCTCATCAGGCTGGAGAGGGTTAAACAATCCTTTGTAAAGAAAATATTCTCGACACCATCACACAGGGCTGATCAATAGTTAAGCCAAATGCTTAGTTGCACTTCGTGCCACTTAAATGGGTCACATCGAGATACTGAAAGCAAAGATTCACATGACTCTGCCACACAGGTACGTAATATTGAATCAATTACCTAAAAAACAAATGGTCTTGTTGTGTTGTTTGCTTCGGTTATGCTTATTAGGACTTTTCCACATATTCTTATGATGTTTGTGGTCATATTTATGCGGAAATATGGGAATATATATCTACAGCATATATAATAACTTTTTTCTTGCAACTGTATGCAGTATCCAAGTTCAAGAAAAGCTCATCAGTGATTGGAATGGAAATAAAGCCCCTCACCACAGCTCTTTGTTTCTCATGCAATGTTTTCGGGTCCCAAAAATTCCCAATCCTGCAAATTGTTCTATTTAATTTCCCTGTTCTGAAAAGCTTAACTTTAGTGAAAGCTTTTTTCATGTAAATCCTTTAATCCTCTGGAGCCTTGCGCCAACATCCATCCCCACCCCTCTTCGAGGGAGTGGTTGGTTCAAACCAAATGTAATAGAGGAAGTAAACACAATGCTTTGGATGAAGTGCCTTCATACGTTCGCCTGATCCACATCACAAGCCTGCGTAGGCTCATTACTTATTGAGTGGGCTCTTTTTTCTATCATGTTGTCCAACTGAGATGCAAAAACTACAAAATATGAGGTCTGAAGGGAAAAAGAAAAGAAAAGACAAAGAAATTAACTAGAAAAAGTATTCTCTGTGATTGTGGGCTCATATTTCCAGTTCCACACTTGAGCTGAATGAAGGTGCTGTACCTTTCACGTGATGCTACAGCAGTGATGCGCACGAGATCTCGTCGTCACTGCTTACATCAGCCTAAAACAAGCTTTCTCAGTATCAGCCGATTCAGCAGACCTTAAATGCTCCACAAACCCTCTTAGAGCTTCTGCCGGCAACAACAAACCTACATATTCTTGATGCGCTTTTGCTGTCCTAAAGAAAAAAAACACAAAAAACAAAACATCCCTAAAACAGATTTCCTCCTCTGAGCACGACAAGATGATCCCATGATGTAATAATCCAAGCGCAGCCATTCACAAGTCTTCATAATCCTGTGTGTATTAACTGTAAAACCCCCCCAGTGCTGCTTTTCTGTCTTGTCATTCAATCCCACGCTACAGTATACACGTAATATCAATCAACGACTGCATCATGGGGCCAACACTGGAAAAATAAAAACAGCAAACATCAACTAACCCATCCAATAATCCTCTGGAAAAAAAAAAATCAGCACACAGTTAAGATGACCCCAGCTAATGCTAAGGCTGAGTCTGTGTGGAGCAATTTCATACTACAGCAAAAGGTTGGAAGAAACCTTCGGGTAAGGCTCGCTTTCTCTGAGGTCATTCATTGCTCTGTCCTTCAAAGATTCTCACCACACAGTTACAACCTGGCCTTTGCATACTTATTCTTTTCTGGTGATTTCAAATCACCGTAACGAGGGATAGCATTTAGATATACAGGCTACATCATCAGTCTAGTAAAAACACATGATTTGGATTCACATACACACACACACACACTTTTTATGTGCAAGAAAGCAGTTTTCCATGTATGTATGAAGCTGCCTAGAATAGAAAAGTGTTTTCCGTTATGAATTCCTGTTTCTTACCAACAGTCTGTGGCTAAAAAGAGATCAGAATACCAGCATATATGAAAACCAGTATGTCAGAGACTGAGAGGCTTGAGCCTTCCATCACAAACAGACCACGGTGTGTTAAAAGTTATATTCATTTGCAGATAAGGCCAAAGGACCTCACCTATTAGCTAGAAGGTGGTTATTAGTGATACATGTACACATTCATACACAGATGCTGTTACTTATTATTGACAGTGTTACACACAATGCAAAATGCAGTTTGAGTATAAAGAGTCAACCCTGCATGCATCAGCTTCTGCAACCAGTCTTAATTAGATGTCCAGACTTCTTCATTGATCAGCTGATCCTGCGATTATCAGCACGCTCTACAAGTCTGAGCCACAGTTAAAGGTTAATCGGCTGTTTCACAAAGTAAAAAGTGTTAAAAGTCTGAAGCACGCATGTCTTTAATGGCCAAATGGCAGCATTAGCCCTCACAGGCTGGAACTGTGTGAATCGAAAGGTTGAGGAAACCAGCTGCAGGTTGTGAAAATCTCCATCATCAACACTACGACACAGATCACTCTCTGGGAACAGCAGGTGACACATCTGGTGATGATAGCGATAGCTCTGCCTCTGTTTTCACTGCTCGTCCTGAGCATAATCAAGGTCACTCGCAGAGCCTAGACCTGCGTGCGTCCCGGAGCACATTTGAATCTTTGTTGTTCGCAACATAACACAACTTCTCTTTAAAGTTGGCATGCATTTCAGGTATGATACAGAACAATTAAAACTACTTTTAAGCAACGCCGGGAAAGAAATGTTGAGTGAAGCAATGGCAGGAAAATAGTTTCTCACCGTGAGTCTTGTGCAGCAGTAAAATCCGGGCTTTAACGCGATCGCAGTTGTCAGAGAATATCTGGAGAGAGGCATGAATACATCCACCACGAGTATGTGTATGTGTGTGTGTGTGTGTGTGGCTGTGGTACTGACTGAGCGCTCACAGGACAGTGCAGGACGGAGCATCACATGCTGCACTGCCAACAATTGACGTGCAGGGTGGAGAGCGCACCGTGACGCACGAAGTGGCGCTCATTATCAACAGTGGCAAATTAACACGCCCCACTCTTTCACTTGTTTGAGATCCATCACGGAATCTCTGCGCAGGAAGAAGGATGCCGAGTGAATGAAAGTGGGTTACAACTGTGCGCGGATTTGTCAAGGTTATCCACTCCTACCTGAGGAAACGACTGTCTGACGCAGTTTTCGTCATTCGCTTTTCAGTTGATGGAAATTTGAAGCCGTTCAGCCATGACCGGTCGGCACAGTGAAAAAGAGTGCTCAGAAAAACACCATATTTAAGGTAGAGCTCAATGAGCCTGATTTCTGGCGACAGTATTATGATGAAATGAGCAAAATGTTGAAATGTGCGTTTTCATAGCGGATAAGATTCAGTGTTGATATTAAAGGAAATTTTTATTTTAAGAAAAACTCTATCTGATAACAATATTCACACGCAGATCTGGGCAACAGAACAAAGAAAACAATCAAATAAAGCTCAGTTACCTTGGTGTCTAACAAAGTTTTGCACTTTTATTAAAGGTCCTGCACAAAAACGGGACTATTATAAACCTGATATAAACAGTGACGGACAGGTTTCCAAGATTCAGGTCAGGGTAAGGTTTGCAGACCCCTACATCCACACTGACCTGGCTCTCTACCAGCCTCACCTCACCACCTCCTTTGGTTTCTCAACAATTTCCAGGGCAGCTTCGTCTCATGCATAAACATGGCCTTTGGGGGCACTTGCTGGTCACAGACTTATTCTGACATTTTCCTTGGGAGGACAGCCACCCCTCAGACTGCTCATAGTTACCCATTAACCATGAAATTGCCTTAATTCTACACAAATGAAATTGCTTTATAACAGGATTTTTTGCAGCCAGTATATGAGCAGGGGAAAAAAAAGCATATAAGCAGATAAGCTTACTGTTTTATCAAAGACACAAGAAAGGGAAACATGGGAGGTTTTACATTACTCAGCAATAAATAAGCATTAATAAATCAACAGTAATCAATAATTAAAATGACTCAGCATCAGCTGGAAACCAGACTGGAGCCTCTGCATGACTCTGGGCTGACGTGTTTGTTCCTGTTAGACATGTACCTCAGGCTGAGGCGATGAGGTGTTATTGTTGCCTTCTTGTCCAGAAATGAATGCAAAAGTCAGTAAAATCCAGTTTAGGAACATAAAAATACCCAGTAACTCTTCATACAGAGATTATTTTTAATATTTCCCAACATGCACTCCACTGCAGTAATCTCAGACTAATAGCTTTATCTCCGTGATGAAACTGTAAGTCTTGAGCTGGGTGGTCATTTCTCTATTGAGACATTGGACGTGCGACACGACTGCAGCAGACCGAGTCACCCAGGGGACCATAAATCACGCACCATCCACCAGAATATTCTTTATTACCACCGAGATAGAGGGAGAAGATAGTATTGAGAGGCCATTTTTCATCCTGAGCTTATGGATTTATTTTGCTCCCACATGTCCGCTTCCCGTGCTTTAACATTGACGTGTCTGCATCATTATCAGATTCCTTTTAAACGGATTTAAAGGATTTTATTTTGATTGAATATAGGAAACGAGTGTAATTACCTGCCTTTAAACTCTGTCGGAGGCCAGAATCCTGTGTAATAGTTTTAAATGACACACACAAAAAAGCAGAACATGACCTTTGTAGTGTAAGAGAAGCAGGTTTATTTTTGTGCGGCACACTTTGTTAAGGCGGAATCAAAATACACAAGACAAGCTCTTTCGTCTCACGCATTTCTCCCTTTTTTTTTCTCACTTGACGATGCTCTTGACACACCTTCGTCTGACTACTGGGAGCAGTTGCCACAGCAACCCCAGGATCATATGACAGACAAGCCTCATCTCTGCCATCTCTTTCCTGCATCCCCCCACCCCCCCCCCCATACATTGCTTTCTCCCCGCCGGTTTGCAAACTGAAGAAGGAGAGGAATGAACTTATAATCTGTGTTAAATCAAAACCGTAAATCATCAAAGTGGTGGTACAGGACTTTTGGAAATGTACTTTACCCGCTTTAGCTTCTATAACATTTACCTCACCTGGTCTTGTGGAAGATATTAAAAAGAACCCTATGATGACTTACAAGGCGTAGGACATTAACTGTAAAATAAATGTTTGACTGATGCTCAGCTACCCTTGACCAAAGCTGCACAGCTTCAGTTTCTGCTGCAGGCCATCTGCTAACTGGACAGCAGGGTTCCACTCAGCATTACGATTGGTCTTTGAGGGTTGAGGGTTATTAAGCCTGCATCAGCAGCCTTGCAGACCTGTGGGACTATTGTCACACTGCTGCTGCTGCCCTCTCTTGTTAGCAAATGAACCAACAGTCCCATGTAGATTCAGCTTTGTTCTTTCTTTATATGCCCCATATCCTGATATTGTCATGATCCAGGACTTTTGATCTGTCTGGAGTTCAAGATTCCTGTTTATGTCCAGGTGCTCTGTTTGGTTGCTTTTTGTGTTTCTTAGCTGTGTTTATTGTACAGGTGAACTCAGTTTGCTCAGCCTTTTAGTCTCGGTTGTGTTTTAATGCTAAAGTTCACACATATTTCTCTCTTGTGTTTAGGTTTACTTCCTTCCCTGTCTGATTGTGTTTATTCTCTAAACCTGTGTCTAAATTTAGTTTGGCCCACATGTTCCCACTTCCCACAATGAGTTGTCTGAGAACCAATAGTTTTGTGTCGTTTTGTCTTTTATTATTTCATTTATTGTACTTCTCATTTAGCAAAGTGTTTGGCATTGCACAAAAGTCTTTAGCTACCACTTATATACTCATATTTTGCTTGTAAAGAGCCAGTTTTTTGGCTGCTTTTTCACTAATTTTCAAACCAGTCCTTGTACCTGATCATTTTCAGAGGAATAGTTTTTGCTTGTTAAGTCACTTAACTCTGACCTACGAATCATTCAAGCATAAAGAAACGGCCCCTAACTCAAGGAATGAACCAGTGTTATGTGTAAGCACAGGTAGGGCACTTTGCTACCCCACCTGTCACAGAAACACATCATTTGTTTCATTTCTTTATCTAACAAATTCCAAAGATAACACTGTTTGACAGGCATAAAAAAGTATTTGTGCACCAGCAAAGTGATTCCAAACAAGCTGTTAGCAGAAAAAACACATTTCACCGTGGTGTGAGGTGTTACAAACACAGTTTATTCAGTGCCAGATTAAAAAAAAAAACCCTAAAAGACTAAAGTGGTTAACAGAAAGGAAGAGTCTAGCAGTGATGTGGTGACCACAGATGGGGTGTACTGTATTAGTAAAATCTGGTGACTTAAAGCAGTGGCAGGCAGAGGAAACTGGATAATACTTTAATGCAAAGTTAAACTTTGACGTGGACCAATGGGAGAGAAAAACACTGATTTACATAAATTATGATGGCGAGGGATCATCATCATGGTTACTTGTTTAATCTCCACCCATGATAACAGTTTTATATATTATGTATGCTAAAGTGGTACAATATCAGTTTCACTAGTTTCAGTAGTTGAGATAATTTTGACACCATCATCTAAATATCAACCAGTTCACACCGCCAAAACAACCAGCCGAAATCTGAATGAATCCCCACCAGATTTTAAATGACTGTCACCTTAGAATTTCCAGTCTTATATTCCTCTTTGTCTTAACCACTGGACCTTTTTATGAGGTTTTAAAGAGCCTTTCTTTAAAACCTTTTCCTCAAACAACATATCTCCTCTTTGTTTGTTTTTTTGTTGTATCTCTCGACCGTTGGTGCCTGACGTCAGCACCCTTTCGCAGCACATCTCCGCTCCTCTCTGCTGTTCACCTTCAGTCGTCTCCAACTCCACATCGTCTCCCTGCTGTTTCGCAGCATTCATTGCTGCTCCCCAACACCCACTCACATGTGCTCACGCATTATGCATCTGCAACACCACATCCGCCCAGTACTTTTCCCTTACTCCAGTCTCATTTATATTCCCCCTGTCCCATCCCTTTCTTTCTCCCCCCTCCCTCCCTGCTGTTTCTTCCTTCGTGGTTTGCGCTGTCTGGGTCACTCTGAGCTGCTAAAAAAAGCTTCACCCTGCACTGGGCTCTGTGGTCTCGTTTACACAGCCCATTATTCTCAGTACAAGCGCTTGAATAAACATGCTTACATGTCCACTGACATTTCTACTGTAGGCGAGTGAGTGTGGACACATATAAAAGATGTGAAAAGACTTGTCAAAGTAACTGATTGTCCACATGTTTGACATTTCACTAATTCTGCTGGATTATTTTCAGGTAAAAAGCAAGACAGATGTCGTCCATTAACACAATAAAACAAAGACTGTTTTCATGGACGTCATAATTCAGGTGTATCTTTAACACAGCAACTGCACATGACTCGTACTCTTAGCTGCTACATCATACTCTGTTGAGGCAGTATTATACCAACTGCTGCCTGTGCATGAGTGCGTGGGGATGTGCTGGTGTCGTGCAGGTGTTCACAGGACACAGGAGAAAGTGGGTCATGCTTAGCTCTGACAGACTTAGTGCAGTGCTCACTCCAAGATGGTGTTTTTTTAAAAAACTATTTAAACATATTTACATTAAAATCTGCTGTGTGAGAAGGTTATCATTAATTAATATTAATCAGAAATAATGATAGGTCTCATTAGAGGACAGGATCGAGTTTCTATTGAAGATTGGAAATTTATCATGACTCCATCCATGCTGGCTCAGGTTACAAAAGGTGAAAGGCCAGCTGTCCTTTGGTTGGCGGATGCCGAAAAAGCACAGGCAGATCTGTTACCAAGCATCTGTTTCAGATGAAAGCCGGGGAGCGGTGGATCAGGTCACGATGTTCACCTAAAAGCAACACACAAAAATAGAAACTCATTAAAAGCAGTTTTTTCCCCTCTGCTAATCCAGATTTACCCTTTGACGGCTCATTAACAAAAACCTTGGTACGCTGTTCTGTTTTCAGGGGTTATTAACAGATGAACCTCGTATCTGTTTCACTGTGGTCGAGGTTTAATATTTCTGTGAATTTGTAGCAGTAGCTTTGGGAAATTTGACCTAAAATGATTTAATTTGGCAAACACTTTATATAACGCTTACTGACAACACTGCTTTTTCCAGCTGCTTATTTTGTGGTATGAACATATACATGCTACTACAAAATCTCTTTTAACCCATTGCCACTGTTTATATGACATTTATTTGCTCTACTTCACCGATTACACAAAAAATGACCTGGTTATGTGAAAGAGATCCGGCACCACACTTCTCCACTCATGCTGTCTTTGTAGACACACTTAAACCAATTTTAATACTGGACAGCAGATTGCCTTGCTGGACCTGTAAGGGGACATGTGACTCTCTGTGGAAGAACCTCACCAGATGGCCTCTCAAATAGGGGCCTGTCCAGCTCACAGGGCTGAGGACAAAGCTCCTGTCCCCATTTTTTTGGACAACATAATCCTTTTAAAATACCCCTGCAGCAAAGCACACTTAAAAAAAAAAAGTATTGTTGGTGCAACACAGTTGGTGCTGCAAATAATCAGGTCAAACTCACTGTGAAAAAATGAATATACAATTTTAAATGTGGCAAAAAGACACGATTTTGAATATTATAACATAGAATGAGGATTTGTTTATTTGGAGATAGGCTGGACAGAGCAAACAATTAATGATTTTGATGTAACTGTAGCTAGGCGTGGATTTCTGTTTGAATGAGCATGAAGAAAGTGGATGGAGATGCTTTGAAACTGGAAGCTTTTCTGTTCATAATAACTGCACAACCATTTCTCGCCCTGCTGTCATACTGCCTGTAATCCTACATGTGGGAGTGCCCTACATAAATGCCTCAGGGTTTTATCTCTCTGTGTTATCAATGATAACAATCAATCCCACATAATAGGAATAATGTGGAAGATGGTGATCTCATTTTTAGTAGGAGCTACAGTCATGTGAGCAAAATTTTTCACATGACTCTCTGCAGTCCAGTGAAACTGAGCACCTTTTGACTGCATCCACATGAATTAAGAGTGTAAGCAGCAGCTAGGTGCTGCTAAATGCATTTGACGAATTGATCATCAGCAAGTGTGAACATCATTCGACAGTCAGAAAGATTAATCACAAGTGGAAAACATCTTCCCAGGAAGAGAGTAATATAGAGCTACTACAGTAACAATTAAATTAAAATAGAAATGTAATATAATCCTGAGAACTGAGGGGGGAAAAGTATCTTTCAGTTTATTTATTTATTTTTGTGATTTCCTGTCTCTTTGGAGCTAAAAGAAGCCACCAGAATGCATGAGATATCACTGGAAAGACCTGGATTTCCTGGACTTAGTGCGTTAGCTCAAATGTCTCAAATGGACCTAAAAAGTCCATTACAGAGGACATAAATGAACATAATGAACTAGATATGAAAATGTTTCCAGCTGAGCTGTCTCTACCACTGATACCCAAAAGTTTCTGCTAATTGTGACAGTCTGTGCTTTGATTTCCTGTTTCACTGAAGATGTTAAAAGAGGCTTCTCTGCCCTCTGGTGGTGTTTCTGTGTTCAGCATGCAGCGGGCCAGCAAGTCACAGACAGACAGACGGACATAAACGGATCTTAAAGCACAGCGTGCACTTCTAATGGCACGAATAAATTGTGCTTACAATAACCTGCAGAGATTGAAAAGCCTAAGAAATGGCCACAGACTGTGACATTTAACACGAGCAATCTGAAGGAAGGAGGATACTGAAAATATCTGATTATCATGATTCACTCGGTTTAACAGATCAGGTTCTAGATTGGTTCTTATCATACCTAAAGGCTAGAAATGAAATTGTGATTACGGTTTAGAAAATCAGCCAATTTAAATCTTTATTACAGATTATCCTGCAAGTTACCTCGCAGTTAAGGCGTGCACTTCAATCTAAAAACTGTCTCCTCAGTTCATCACATTTCCACAACTCTCTTCTTCGAATACGGGCAATGACCAGCTGCACCTACCGGGCTATTTCAGACACAGCACCGCACAAATGCAAATAACTTGTTTGATCCTCGCTCTACGTATTATGGCAATCAGCCCCCCCCCGCCACTGTTTTCCTGTCTAGTATTACACAATACATCAGTGCCCTTGCTTCAAGGGCACCTGGAGCCTTCCTGTGCAGACATTACACCACTTGTGATGTATACTAAATCTTCAAAATATAAAAAAATAGTAAATATTATATTTCTATTTTATATTTAAATAAGAAAATGAAAGTTATAGCAATCTAAAACCCAAGTGTTTTCTTGCTTTGGGCCTCTTCTGTTTATGCAGTGCTCAAACCACAATCCCATATCCCGTTTCAAAATAAGCTTCTGCCTGAAGGACTGTACTTTGACCTCAGCAGCACAGCCGCACCCTCTTTTATAATAGGTGAGCGGTTTCCTTTTTCGTGGATTGACAAGCCACCGAGCCAATCGGCTTGTTTTACAGGAAAGGAGGCGGGACTTCCTGTACAGTAGTGCAAGTAATCCAACATGGCGCTTACGTTGCTCGCCTAAGAGTGCAGTGGGAAGCGCTTGAAGTTCAGTTCGATTTCAGTAGTAGAGTTCATTAAAGCGGCTCAGTATCGGCAGACAGACTTTTAGAAATGAAGGGGAAAGAGCGATCGCCGATGAAGAAGCGCTCCCGGGCGCTGGATGATAGCAGAGACCGAGGAGGAAGCCACCCCAGCAGCAAGAAGAGCGGAGCCCTGTCGGCGGTTAGCGGCAACACGGGTAACGGCTCTGCTTACAGCGGCCCTTCATCCAGGAGGAGCTTACACAACGACAAAAGAGACCTGAGGGATTCGGACGGACACAGCTCATCCAGTCGGACTAGCAGCGGGTACGACTACGGAGTTGTTTCCGGGAACAAGCCGCACGGTGGCGCTGACCTCGCCGCCGAATCCTCCAGGTCGGGTTCACGCAGCGACCCGAGGCCTCCGTCAAACCCAGGAAGTGAGTACAAGACTCTGAAAATCAGCGAGCTGGGATCCCAGCTCAACGACGAGGAGATAGAGGACGGGCTATTCCACGAGTTTAGGAAGTTTGGGGACGTGAGCGTTAAAATAACCCGAGAAAACGACGAGAGGGTCGCGTTTGTGAACTTTAGGCGGCCGGATGACGCCCGGGCTGCCAAACACGCCCGCGGGAAGCTGGTGCTGTACGATCGGCCGCTGAAAATAGAGACAGTCTACATGAGCAGACGGAGGAGCCGCTCCCCTGTTGCTAAAGACGGCTTCCCCGCGGGACACAGACCCCTCCACGCTCAGAAAGCTCTGTCTCCCACAAGTATGGGGTTCAGAGACTACCGGCTACAGCAGATGGCTCTTGGCCGTCTGCCCCCTCCCCCTCCGCCGCCTCCTCACCTCAGAGACCTGGACAGAGATAGAGATTTTCCCATGTACGAAGGCAGAAACAGACCGCCTTACATTCCCGAGTGTTTCCGCGATGAGGACATGTTGAGCCCAGAGGACGACCAGAGGGCAAACAGGACTTTGTTTTTGGGCAATTTGGACGTGACTGTGACAGAGAGTGACCTGAGGAGGGCGTTTGACAGGTTTGGAGTGATTACAGAGGTGGACATTAAGCGCACAGTGAGGGGCCAGAGCAACACCTATGGATTCATCAAGTTTGAGAACCTTGACATGGCTCATCGGGCCAAAGTGGCCATGGCTGGGAAAATCCTGGGCCACAGCCCGATTAAAATAGGATATGGGAAACCTACGCCCTCGACCAGGCTGTGGGTGGGGGGGCTCGGGCCTTGGGTTCCACTTGCTGCACTTGCCAAAGAGTTTGACCGCTTCGGGACCATCAGGACTATAGACTACAAGAAAGGTGACGCGTGGGCTTATATCCAGTATGAGAGCCTGGATGCTGCTCAGGCTGGGTATACTCACATGCGTGGCTTCCCTCTCGGTGGCCCAGACAGGAGACTCAGAGTGGACTTTGCAGAAGCAGAGACTCGCTACCAGCAGCAGCAGTATACGCAGCTTCCTCTCCCCCTGCCACACTATGACTTAGTCACCGAGCCTTATTCACACCGCCTTTCTGATCCAGTGAGAGCGAGAGAGCGGTCCCCTCCACTTCCTGCTCGCTTCAGAGACCGGGATCTCTACTCTGCTGAATGGTCGGGTCTCAGTGCACACGAGAGGATGCGAGGTTTTGACCCAGCAGACCGTCTGGACAGGCGCTCCCATGAGAGCTGGTCACTAGAACGCGAGCTGGAGTTGCAAAGCAGAGATTTGTCCCGCAAAAAGAGACCTTTAGATGACGGCTGGCGGCCGGAGCACTCTCCTGACGGCAGTAACTTTGGTCTGCGGCATCATGGCAGCTCTTTGGACCGCAGCCCGGGAGGGAGCAGCCGAGATGGGGGGCGCTACAGTGACCCCGAACGCTTGCCTCGCTCTGGCAGAACGTCCCCAGTCAAAGAGAGGAAGAACAGCCTGAGCCTGGACGCTGGGTTTGTAGACAAGAAAAGGAGAACATGCAGCCCATCTGAGCCACACTCCGGCTCTGAGAAGGGCCGCAAACACAAAGCCAGCGACGACTCCAAGAGCCCAGCGAAGAAGGAGGACCGCTCAGAACATCTTTCCTCCTCTATGAACTCCTCCAAACCTGGTCAGCAGCCTGACCCAGCTGCTGACCAACAGAAGCTGAGTCAGACCTGGCAGGGTGTCCTCCTGCTGAAGAACAGCAGCTTCCCCACTTCACTGCACCTGCTGGAAGGGGACATGAAGGTGGCTGCCAGTCTGCTGGTGAATGGCTCTACAGGGGGGCAAGTTTCCCAACTGAAGATCAGCCAGCGCCTGCGCCTGGACCAGCCGAAGTTGGACGAGGTCTCCCGTCGCATCAAGGCCGCCGGCTCCAGCGGATACGCCATCCTCCTCGCTTTGCCTTGGAAATCTGACGACAGCGGTGCCCAGGACGCCGTCAACTCCACCGAGAGACCCCTGAAGAACCTGGTGTCCTACCTGAAGCAGAAAGAGGCGGCAGGTATTATCAGCCTTCCCGCCGGGGGCGGCCGTGACAAGGATCACGGAGGAGTACTACACGCTTTTCCCCCATGTGAGTTCTCCCAGCAGTTCTTGGATGCCTCTGCCAAAGCCTTTGCCAAATCAGAGGACGACTACTTGGTTATGGTTATTATCAAAGGAGCATCGTGAAAAAAGAAAAAAAAAAAAAAAATTATACATGTGTCATGTCACACTCAAAACTGTTAAACTGTGAGATGTAAACACAGGGAGAAGAAGTGGTATTAAAGCAGTGCAGGAGAGAAACGGCAGGGTGCAGATTTTAAGTTCTCTAACCTGCTTCTATTTCATCCTGTTGAAAGTTTATAGAAATTAAAGTCAAACTGAATTAAGTACATTTTTATAAGTTGATGAATTTGATTGATAAACCAGGTGACACGTTGCCTTCTGCTATTTAGATATTTAGATTAAATGCACATTATCTGAAGGGTACTATCCTAAGGTGAGTCCAGAGTGAACTACAGGTCTGTGAATCAGTACTGTGTTTGTTGCCTTATCGTTTAAAAAGAACAGGTCTTTTACGTGCTTTTCAAACAACTCCTGCCTACAACAATGAGCTGAAGATCCAGAAGAGAGGATTTAGCCTTTCTTTTATCCTCATTTTTGCGAATGAAATCAAACTCATGTACATTGTGATTTTTTTAAAGTTTTTCTTCTCTTGGTTAAGGAAGTCCATTTGCTTTAAAGCTTTATCCATTGGCCAGTAATTGACCTACACCAGATGTTTGTATTTGTTTTTCTATTTTTTTTTTTGACCAAGTAAGACATTTTTTGAAGACTTCCAAATTTCAACTTTCAGTAAATGATCTTTAAAACTTCAAATTATAGCAGAAAGAGCAGTTAAACAGACCAAATCACTCCTTCTGGGTATTCAGGTGTAAAGTTAAGGGGTTTCAAGTATAATTTACATTACCAGTGCTTGTGTGTGTGTACGTGTGTTTGCGCGCGCGTGTGTGTGTGTGTGCCATGTTTCAAAGTCATGTGACTTTATGATTAAGTGGAGGTTTGTCATCTGTGCTTTCACAATTTTCACCAAGCACTTGTACCAGCAGCAGCTGTTTGTGAGGGGATGGACACAAGCAGCAAGCTCTGCAAGCTTTCCTTTCTCAAAGGTGTGTCAGGATCCAACTACTAATTAATCTTTAAATTATTATACATCTGAAATTTTGAAAAATGCTCCCTGATTGACCAAAACCTAAGGACTAGATTTTTTTTGTGTGCGTGTTTGACATTTTTTGCTTATCATTATCTTTTAATATTTTAGCACTGAGCTGAACCAACTCCCCTCAGTCTCAATGCAAATTTTACGAGGCTAGTCTGTGTTGTCGGGCTTTTATTTTGCAGCATGGGGTTGCTTTTTGTGTCCTTCCCTCCTCCGTTGTGTGTGTGTTGTGT
>VUQG01013560.1:2369-20729 GCA_015106755.1 Etia nguti
ACAGTATTATCCAAATGTTTTATCAGCTCTTTTTGCACAGGTTTGTGTTTCAGCAATCATTTGGAGAGCCTCAGACTTGTGATGCCATTATACTTTCCTTCTCACTGTAATCGTCATTGTCCACTAAGTTAAGAGGAATTGAAAGGTATTTATTGCACTATGTCAGTTGGTTTAATGTCCTGAAGCTTTGCAACTACATTGCTCTTTTTCTGTTTTTGTCCTTATTATTTTTGGCCTTAGATGGCATCCACAAAGAGGTGTTGTTTGTGTATTTCTGAGTTTCATATTGTCTGTTATATTTAAATAATGTTCACTGATGCACACACAGTTTTCTGATAATCATGAAATGTCAAATAAAGATGATTCCAGTAAACCCAGGTGGCTTCTCTTTCGCTTGTTGGAAAGCAAAGTTGATTTCAGCCTTTTTGGCCACTAGCAACTCTCATGGTCATGGTCAGTTTTTAAGAAGATGACAAACATTTCATGGTTCAAGCTTCTCAAATAGATGGAGACTTTCCTGCTTATTCTTAGGTGTATTAAGTTTAATAAAATTGCTATTGGAGTGAAAGACCAAATCACTATTTGTTGTTGTCCGCAGATACTTTTATTGAAATTTATATTGCTTGAGCGGTTAATAAGCAAAAGCAGGGCTGGGGAGAGGCGGGGGCTGAGGTTGCACCAGACCACTGAAAGTGGATTGTGTTGCCATATAGATGTAACCATAGCTGGAAATTACAGGAAAGAATAATCCTGGGGGGGGGGGAATAAGAACTGTTGTCCTCCGCAATTCAATATTAAACAGGTCTCCAAACAAGAGCCGAATGTTAATGCAGAGGCTTTAAAACATGCTGCAAACCACTGGTTAAAGTCCAGAACAAGAAGGTCAGGTTAAACTTTAGCAGAAAACCTCTAAATGAGCCGGCAGAGTTTTAAAAATAATTCCTTGATCCAAGCATAGGTACCAGATTGAAGAGCAGAGTGTGGCTCATGAACATAGCAGGTTTGCGTTTTGGTCACTGAAAACATGACAGAATATAGAGAGAACATATTTCAAATATTTAAACATTTTTCTAGTTTGTCCAGTTACTTTTTGAGCCCTTGAAAATAGGGGACTATGTATAAAAATCTCTATAATTAATTAATTAATAAAAAACTTCTGTTAAACTCCTTGAATTAAACCTGAAAGTCTGCTCTTCAAGTACATGTTGATAGGTTTAAAATCCACCGTGGGAGGAATCCAGAGGCAAAATTACAAAAAAATTAAATTGACCTAATTGTACATTATGCTTTTATTATGAAATTTCTTAGGCAATATAGTTCACAATTTTGTATTTTTTCAGTCTGGTATGTTTATTTCTCTAAATAAAAGGCATAATTCACACACAAAAATTCGACTCCAGTGTTCTGTGAAGTAATTTCATATTGTCAATTTCCTTCTCACCTAAACTTTGATTGCTTCTACATATCTGCACATCACATCCACGTCTCAACTGCTGAGAAAACATATGAGCAGGATATATATTTTTAGCCCTTGAGCAGGTTGGAAAAAATATTCATTCTTCTCTAAAAAGAATGGGTATGACCTGAATGATGATTAACAGTACCATATTCCATGCACCACATTTCCTGTCAAACCCGCCATCACCCTCTGTAGCTGTTGTGGATTTTTGTGCCAGATGCTCTCCTGCAGATGGTGCTGTTGACCTTTAGTAGGCTGTGGGGCCTGACCTGAGAGCAGCTTATCTGTAAATAGATCAGAACAGTCCAGATGCATATATGGAAGAACAGGTTACAGGAGGTGGGTGGATAAAGAAAATACTCACGTAGAACCACGTGAAGTTTATCAAGTTGATCATAAAAATGCTTGAATTCCAGCTAAAGGCATGAAGCAAACAAATGTGGCATACTTTAGTCCCTACTCAAACCAAAGTGTACTGTTACAAAAAACAGGATTTATTCATAATTTTCTGTTTTATCAACAGATGAAGGCTCCTCTGTCTTATTTCTCAATGAGGACTCTTGAACATTTGCATCTCTCGTCAAGGTCACAGGTCAGCTTCTGCATAAAAGTGCATATCTTACCCTAACAAAAAACACGTTTATTTAATGAATCCTGAAAACATGTTGCAATGTCGCCTTGAAGTTATATGAATGTAAGCTAGTTAAGCTAGATTAGCACAAAGAATAGAAACATGGTAACATGGCTAACCTGGTTCATCCCTTACTCAAAACATTTAACCTGTATGAATTACACAAATACAACATAATATGTTAATTAGTGAGCTGTAGAGTTGCTGGTATGTAGATTTTGTTTTCTTTTGACAAGACCAAGTAGACTTTTTTCCTACTTTATTCTCACTTTCATGCTAAGATAAGCTAAATATCTGTAGCCCTGCAGTTTAAACATAAGCTGTAGCAATATTCAATCATGTCCTTTCTGAAACCATATAAACTTATTTCCTAAATGTTAAACTACTCATTAATTCATTCATTCCCACCTCCTCAAACCACTTAGCTAAAGTTTCTCCCACATAAGCAGACAGAGCCCCTCTGGGGAATGATCAGAATTCCTCTGCTGATAGTATAAGCTACCACTCTCACCATTACAATACACCCACTGTTTTATCAGAGAGCACGCACACACACATGTGCAGTCATTTTACTTCAAACAGCGTCTTTGGCACGGCCAGATCAAATGACACTGCAGCAAGCTGACACTACACTTGTGAGTCTTCATCTGGGTTAGAAAGAGAATGAAGCATTGAAGCTGGACTAAAGGAAAGATTTCAATCACACTCCTGTTCGCCTCATATCAGATTGTGTCACAGCTATGTTTTGTGTCCCCTGAAACTCGACAGGCCAGAAACAGGTGCTCTTTTGTTTTTCAGCTGCAGAGACCTTGACTTTCCCCTGGAGCCATAGTTTTGGTCTGATGCAATAATACAGGACATTTATATGTGGTTATAATTACTTTAAAAGGAGAAAAAAAACAATCCACATAGTACCCTAGCATTGCTACAGCTGCTGACAGCATTCCTGGCATTCCCGAGGATATTTCGTTGTCTTTTATATATTTTTGCTTAATTCTCTGGATAGCTGGAAGAATGTGCACAACATTACATCACGTCCAGATGCTTCCGGTGCAGACTATGGTGGCTGAAATGTCATCGATTTAAAACCCTAAATATTAAAATCCATTTTTTTAGGATTTAAAGACAAATAACGTGGCGTGTTTTGAATTAAGTGCTGCATTTTAGACTTCTTACTGTCAGAAAATTTCTTTGATGCTTTTTTTTTCACCACATTGTCCATTTGTTAATTCTGCAGCTGAAAAAAAAAATGAACCTAAGGAGCCTTTCTGGGAAATATACTGTAAGTAATCAGTCACTGGAAGAGAACTGGGAGTCAACTGAACACAACACAATCATAAAACACATCAAGTCATTCCAAAATGACCCCTGGAAGTGGACAGTGCAGAGGGAATAACAAATGATATAAGGAAAGACCGTCCCGGTGTGAAGTTTTCCTTTAAATTGATCCTCCACAGTTATGGAAAGCCAGGAGGAACAAATGCACATCGACAGCGCAATGCATAAACTACTGCCTGCTTAAATAAAGGATAATAAGTGTACATCTTTTTCAAAAATCTCTATATTTCCATTCATGAAGGCGTCTCTTGATTTTAGGTGGTGATGATAATAGATGTTGCAATGTGATGAATCTAACGTATATGTATGTGTTCAAAATTTGGGGAAACAACATTTCTGAAATATTTTGAGAGCTAAAACGATGCTGATTACGGTGTTCACGCACGTACGTACAGAAATATCAGGACCCGTGTCACTAGATTGTAATAACATCTCATGTCTGTGGCACCTTTAACCTCCTGCAACTTTTTTTCCGCATTGCCGGTGAGTCGGAGTTTGGGATTGTGGAGAGAATAGAGAGTATAATGATAATAATACAATAGGTGAAGATGGAGGGAAGGGGAGAGGATAGAGGCAGAGCAAATAAAGAAAAATCAGGCAATGAAAGAAAAGAGAACGAGGGAAGGGAAATGGGGTGCCTATGTGCTTATAGCCGTGGCCTTCAGCGTTAGAGTTCCTGTTGTTGTGGGGTGGGAGTTTCCCTATGTGGCGGCGGTGAGGGAAATGGCAAAGGATGTCTTTTTCCTGGCTGACCAAGAATGCCCGGCTCTCGAGGTCTTTTCTCCTTTCGTGTGTGGTTTTTAATCATTTCTTGCCAAAGTGTTTAGTGTTAATAATACAAACATCTCACCACAAACTCCTTGTTTTCTTTTCATTTCATTTGGAACACTGATGCATTGAGGGTAAACTATTTCCTCCCTGGGGGCACAGGGATATCTGCTCTTAAACGCCCAACAGAGCCTGACAACAGATTGGACTACACGTCCCAACATGCTCCCCTCACAGTAGGAGGCGGGGGCCATAAATCCTGCCAGCCAATGGTTTTACGTGTGGGGATCTGTGGTTGGTGAGCTGCACGGGCAGCTGTTGTCAATGGCAACAGAGGTTTGCAGGGAAGCATGAGCTGGACAGCTGGTAGAGGGTCCTCTGCTAGGAGTCACATGAGCTCCCGGCAGCCAATCTCAAGCCTTCCGCCTTCCTCTCTCGGCTGCTCCTTCTCGCTCATTTGCTGTTCTGGTTCTCTTCAGCTGCAGCAGGAGGGGGAGGGGAGATGGAAAGAGAGGAGGGAAGTGGAGACGGAGAGAAGGAGAGGGAGGGAAAGGAGGCGAGGCCAGCTTACACAGGGAACGAGTGAAAGAGAACGAAAGCGGAGAGCGGGAGTCTCTTCCTTCTGTTTGGCCATCAAACAGAGTGGCGAGAATTGGACGTGCACACTGTTTCCCCTCTAGCTGTCACCCAGAGCGGCAGGGGAAGAATAGGAAACAGAGACAAGGACAAAAGATGAATGTCTAGCTGGATGTTTCAGGCTGTCACACTCAGAGACAGAATCATGCCTGTGCGGAGAGGCGCAGCAGCAGCAGCAGCAGCAGCGGTCGGCTGCCAGGCTGCCTCGCCTGTGTGACGAGAGCAGGACTACATTTCTGCTGGGAATACTAAACCAGGAAAAGAAAAGAGAGAAGGCAGGCGGCCGGTGATCTTGTGCCATGACTGGGAACAGGAGGAGGGAGGAGACTCGTTGAAATCATGGACCAGGTGAGGATGGAGAGGAGGAGGGGAGGGAAGGAAGTGAAGGGGAAGTGAAGGGGAACACCACCTTTAATGTGCTCCACATATCCACACCTCTCTGACACAAAGCACGCAGCGCAGACGCAGCAGCAGCTCCTGGTTTATTCATAACATGCATCACAACTGTTTTCATTCCCTCGAGGCAAAAACAAACTGCACAGCATGCTGCCGATCCCACGGTGTGTGTTTTCTGATTCCCCCCGGCGAGCTGGTTTTCACTCTGAGTGGGTGGGGAGGAGGGGACAGGCAGGGTCGGCAAAGGTGTCGCCACCGGCAAGTGGCAGGCCTCTGGAGAGATGGCACAGTTCAAAACATCACCGGCTCATATCTCAGATGAACACTTTGGAGATGAGCAACAGAACAGAATAAAAACAGGGGTATGGCTGATTTTTACAGGATAACATGTCGTGAAGCGAGTGGCACCTTCACCTCGAGTCAGACAGGAAGGAGTAAGGGGATGGGATGTCGTGCAACAGTGTTCACATCCAGAGCGTTATCGATAGAGACCGAGGCGAGCCGAAATATTGTGTGCTCATGTCACAGCCTTTGGAATAGGTCTCATCACCTGTACCACATGTTTACTCAACGCTGTAACTTGATGCATGTCGAATGTCCCTCTCTTGCGCTCTAAACAGACAGTGTTTGTGACTGCTTTCAAATATTTGGTGTATTTTATGACCTGTTTCTCTGAGCTCTGTTTGCAGGCTGATTGCTGCAGCTGTCTTTTGGTGTTGTCTCCACGCTGGAGGCAAGCAGCTGCTGGTAGTTTAGCGAAATGATGGATGGTTTAGAGGAGCAGAGACAAGGAGCAACCCCAATCAAGTTTCCCTCCTCGCATCTCCCCTCCATTGCCCTCAAATGTGTCTCCTGCTCATTGATTACCTCATCCCCCTTGTCCACCCTCCCCCTGTCTCACTCTGTTGCTTTGCGTCCTCTCTTCTCCTGAGAGGGGATCTGGTGTGAGCATCAGGTTTGTGATGAAGAAGAGGAGGGATTACGGGCGTAAATAGGTGACACACCCAAAGCCCAGCCCTTGCCTCGGGGTGAATTATTCATTTCGTCCGTGGGTGGGGGCGTGCCTGTCCTGTATGTGTCCGCCTGCTCAGGTTGGGGTGATGTTAGCCCCCTCGGTACAGCAGGGATGATGTCATGACTGCTGCTAGCCAGACAGTCAGAGTGTGTCTTTGTTATTGTGGGTGGAGATATATTTAGAGGCAAGGGTATATGCTAGCAACCCAAGCAGCAAACTTCAGGTAATAACAGAGACGTCTCAATGTGAGAATCTGAGAATGGTGTCACTTACTGTGCAGTATAGCTCACAGGAAACAAAAACTATTAATAAGACTCCGCAGTGCTGTGAAATGCTGACACGGTGTGGCCTTGGTGCAGTGCTAAAGTTGGGTCAGTGTCATTTTAATAGATGGAGTATATTGTGATGTAATGTATGACTATACAGTAGCACTTTCCTGTTCACATGACTGTGCAGCATTATCTGTTGTTTTTCTGTTTGTTTCCTGGGTGTGTTTACAGTAAAGCAGCCTCGAGATGGTTCTTGGTATACAGTCTAAGTCTGAGAAAAGTTTAGAGATACAGTGAGGGTTGGAAGCCTCAGCATGCACTGATATCACTGTGTGGATGGAAAAGAGGCATGCGGGCTTTACTGCAGTCATCGAAAGGCTTGCAAAGTTTACACAGCATCGTCACGCAGTATTTGTCCTTCTTTCTGTTTGTAGCTGTCTGTTGAAGGGCACGCATGTACATTCACAGTGATAAGGAGGGCAGAGGCTCAGTGAGGAACAGGAAAAAGGCTTGTGAGAAAAAGCGCCTGTGAGAGAGAATCCAGGGCAGCAGCGGGACACCTCTTACGCTCAGAGTCCGTCTGCGATGGATTCTTCTGTGTCCGAGTATTGCCACGCTCCGTGCTGTATAAATCCTCATCCTCGCTGCACTATCTGGTTTTATAGGCTTATAAATGTTCTTAGTTCAGAGCACCTCCTTCCATGAGGATGATTAAACTATTAGACTAACTGCAAATCAGCGTGGGTCATTAGTGCTTTGTGATCAATAGTCATTAAGGGAGACATGGGTAGGGCTCGTTACTGCTGGCTTGCGAACTCGAAGGCCGGAGCTGGAGTTGCATGACCACATCCATCACGCAGAACCACATCGCTCTTTCTACTGTAACATCCTTGGACTCCACTGGAGTAAATTTGCAGGATTCACAGTTTAAAGTGAACCTTATTTATCTTATATTTGGCCTTGGTGCACCCCCTCACATCTTCCGCTCTCTAAAACAAGTTGTTTCAGCTCGTCTCCTTTTACGCCAACTCTCTTCTGATCGTCTGCGTCTCGCAAACTAACGGTTGGTGCAGCAGGCGGCCGTAGTTGTGTGCCTGACATGGCTATATTAAGGATACCCACTATCTTCTTTTTATCATTCAGATCCAAGAGATGAAACCCCCCCCCCAAAAAAAAATTTTTACTTTTGGCTCACCGGGACTACTTTCTCATATGTCGAACTCATTATGTGAAACTTAATATGAGCATCCACAACTGCAGCTGTTTGTGTATGACAGAAAATAAGGCAGAGTATGATAGATACATTTAAAAGTGTGTCACTACATCAGAGGGAATCCCTGATACTACTGGATGAGGCACATTCATGTGGACAGCGGTGACGCTGTTGTGTTTGTGCTGCTGTCTGAGTACAGCTCCCTGGAGGCTCAGTTAAGGAGGCTGGGCGACATGTCTAACTTTAGTGTGTATATGTGTGCATATATATATCTATGTGTGTGTGTGTGTAAGTTCCTGTGGCTGTCAGCCAGAGTTATCTGGCAAATTGCTTTGTCTGTTTCCCATAGATGTGACTGAAATGGAATGCAGTCAAAATTAGCTCAGGGCGAAGCAGCCGCAGAGGGAGATATTTTATGAGAGTGAAAGTGTGTGTGTCTGTGTGTGTGTGCGTGTTAGGGAAGAAAGGGTCTTATTAGGTTACAAACGAGATAGTGAGAGAGAATGTAAAAGACAAGTGTGTGAGAGGAATGGATAAAGAAAAAGAATGAGTGTGTGTGTGTGCTTCATGGTAGAACAGGTGGTCTAATCTGATGTCCCACCCATGGCACCCCGAGGCCTCCTGTCCACAGCCCTTCAATCTTTGCACTCTGAAGAATTTCTCACCGTGGGGTAGCAAACAGTGAGAGACTGTTAAAGAATAAACTTTGAATGTGCGTTCGCATCCAAACTGAAATCGAACACTCACATACAAGCATGCAGCAGTCAGACATGATATTAAAACCACCGCCACCATAACATCTCTGACCTACCCTGACCTATCAGAGCATGGAGTCGGGACCTCTGTCTGGCCTTGTTGTGCTTCTAAAGCTGCTCCCGATCTTGCTGATGTTGCTGTCTTTTAGGGGTGCGTTGTTCTGAGGTGTTTATCAGGGTTCTGTGTGTTGAAGTAGTGTCAAAGACCCAGAATTTCCCAGCAGCATTTTTGGATTCTACTAAGATGATTAATGTTATTCATTCTTGGACTCATTCAGTGTTTACGTTGATATTTTTACCTATGTTTAGAGCTTTTGCAACTTTTCTGGTCTCAGTATGAGTTCTCTAACACTGAGCAGAGGGGAGTTACAATAACATGTCCACACTGCAGTAGGAAAGCAGAGTTCATGGAGGTACATAGTTCCTTGCAAAAAAAATATGGCTGTCACCATACTGAGCACAGTTACGGAGTCTCTGCAGCAGCAAGTAGGCTCCAGTATCTTCAGTACTACGACATGCTTATCAGGGTGGCACTTTTCATGCAGGCTTCCATTCCATACAAAATCAACCAAATCTATAAAAGGAAAAAAATAAACTTGAACCTCTCAGAATCTGTAGTCAGCTTCAGTTAGTTATATGTGGGGCGGCACAATGGTCTGCTCTCATTGTTAGCTCTGCAGTAGACTGGCAGCCAGCTGGATTAGGATCCACCCCCCACCCACCCACCCATGACCCTGAATTGGATAAGTGATTAAGAAAATCAATTGATGGGTGGGTGGCCGTAGTATATTTATCAAAGCTATGAAAAGCGTTGCCTTCATAGTAAAAGAAGCTTTATAGACCGAAGTCAGAAGAGACAGACAGAAGTCGCTTTATTATTTCCAGCGTTTTCAATCTCTTGTAAATTTTTATGTACAGAAGCTGGCCACCAAACCGATTTTAAACCAACCTTAAGTGTCACCATCTGAAGCCTAAATTCTTATTTTTGTTCAGCACGATTTTTTCTATAACTTGCTTTTAAGCCTCAGTATCATGGAATATGTGTATAATAGCATACTGTTAGCCTTTTACCTTTAGGCTCCAACATCTTGGAAGAAGGAGATGTAGCCCAGTAATTTTATTATAACATGAAGGAAAGATTTCACACAGTTTCATTAAATATGCAAAATTAGCTTGTTCTGAGGGAGTCTAGAAGGACCAGTTCATTGATTTTTCACAGAAAATTGTAGATTTGTATCTATTTTATAGGTCCTATTTTTCCACAAAAATCCTTTCAACTCATTTTTAAGACATTTAAAATGCAGAAACATATCTAAACATATTGTAAATATCATGTTCATGTGAGGTACAAATGGCTGTTTGTGCATGTGGAGTGTCTTAGCACAGGGCTCATGTTCTTAATTCAGTTGAATTTTTAAGGCTGGAGATAACCAACTGTTAGAGGCCAGCAGGCAAACAATGCACAGATTGTCCCGTGAAAGAAAGTAGGACACCCATCTCCAGCAAGTAAACATCTCCCGCTCAGCTTAGGACCTCAACCTCAATGCACTTAAGTGGCAAGCAATGAATGCAGATGGCAGGAGCGGAGGGGGCGTTCTCCCTCAGGGGTCAAAGGTTAGCCAGTGTGGTTAAAGCCCTTCCTGTCAGCAGCACTTTGCATCAGTCCAGCCCACGTCAGGGAACGGCAGGATGATGACACGGGACGAGAGCAGCTGAGCAGGGATAAACCAGCCAATACAGAGGAATGAGGTTTATCGGTTGCATTGGGAGACCATCCAATTAGGAGGCCATTTGAGTCCAATTTAACCTAATGGGCCTGTTTGGCGTGCTTAGTTATCAGTTTGACATGTTTTCGACTCCCTATCTATTCCCACTCCTGCTCTGTCATCCTTGAGTCTCAGAGCAGCTGACTTCAGTGGTCAAGGTGCTGCACGAGGATGTCAGTCTGTAATGAACAGCTGCTGTTTCATTACTTTGATCATCTAACAGGCTACATAGATGCTCTACAGTTACTGGGCGCCACGGCAGCATATCAGTAATGAACTGAGCTTCATGAGACGCTGACCTCTTGGCCTATTTTCCTTTGTACTATCCAACTTTTCCTTCATTCACTGCAATGACCCGACTCTATCACATTATGAGTTCAGACTCTCTTGTTGTATTTTGTGGCTCTCATGTCCAGAATAAACTGTCCCCTTCTCCGTTTCTCACATGGCCACATATTTCTTTCCATTTTTGGGGCTCATTAAAAATCCTTGTCATCACTATAAATCACATGAAACCCCATAGATGGGAATAAAATGAAAAACTCATCTGAGATGCAGCCAAGAACAGAATTTTTTTCATTCTCCACCCTCATACTGTATCTCACCATCTCTTGTAGGTATGGAGCCCCCTTGTGGCATCCAGATGCCACTGTGGCTCAGTTTCTATCTTTCAGGGTTGGGAGTGAGGATTATCTATTTAGGGAAATCTCTGTGGTGAGCAGCAAAGGAACAGATGGTTATCCTTTTACAGAATCCAATCTAGAATAAGACGATGTTTGCTTATTTTGTTAATAACAATGATGATGGTGCACATTTACATTAATTCCAGGAGTAAAGTATATAATCCTCTCTGTCTTGGTCATTAAACACTGCGGGGGAAAAAAGTGTCACATCTCAGTTTGTTATAAAAAGCACTGCCCTCATTCTCAGATTTATGCTTTATACTTGTAGATCATCATCTTTATTAGTGATCTGTGTTTTGGAAAACAGTGCTGACTTTCCTTTTGAATTCAAAGGTTTTACAGGTGAGCAAATCCACTCCTTTGTTCCCTCTGCTTTTATCTCAGTCTATGACTTCAGTTCAGAAACGTGACAAAAGCATTTAACACATGTGATCCATCTGTTTTAAGCACTTACGGTTGGTTATATTAAAAAAATGGTGACCTCTCTGAAGGTTAGAAATCTGTCAAAACGTTTCTCTTGTGTGGTCTCACGTCTCCTCCGAAATGAGAACACCCTCCTTTAAGGCCATGTCTAGACAAACTTATCTCTGAGTTTTAAGGCCAGAGAAATGCTGGGATTAGGGTATGATCCCTTCAGGCGTACAGGATTATTCAGTTTACTGTATATACTGCAAGAGGTGTGGCTTTGTGTGCACCACAAAGCAGATCTGTCATGGCCATAAGGTCCTTGAGATGATTGTTCTTGCTGCTTCTTAAAGTCTAATGATGTTTATGTTGTAGATTATAAATTATAAAGACCTTGGGGGTGTTTAGTTTTTTTTGAACTGAGTTCTTTCTGGTAAAACTTGATTTAACCAAGAAAACGTTACTCCATTTTTTTGTAATAACAGTTCTTCTGTGAAGGCAGAGGATTAGCTTCAAAGACTCAGATCCAAAGAAAAAACACACTTTTATCCCCCAAATGTTTTAGGAGAAGGAAATAGTCATCCTAAGATGCCCAAAATACTAAATTCTAAGGATGTGACCACGTGACATTAAGTTACAGGACTTTTTTAAAGGTATGAAAATAAGGAACAAACATTTGCCTCTGGATCTGGATCTTATGTCATTCTATTAATATGCGAGTTATTCCTGGATGCTACTGATTCATCAGTAACCAGCAGAGAAATCTGATGTAAACATTTTGAATGATATTGCACTCACTGGTTCCCGAATGTGACTGGAAAACATATCTCATCATCAGAGCTCATTGCCATTGTTTTCCCTCATGCCACAGGAAGTGATTTGAGAGAGAGGAAAAATATCTGTGAAAGGTAAAGAGGCAGCAGACACATTCAGCCAGCAGGAAGGAAACTCAGTGCTCTGCTACTGGAACCATGAGTGTCTGTTTATTTTACTTCTCTGTCTCTCAGAAGAGATTTAAGGGAAAAGAAGAGGTTGTCCTTTTGAAGAATGTGTGCCAAGCATTTATAGTAACAGTGGCCATTTATAGAAATAGTGGAAACCCCTGGAAGTTATTCAGCCCTTGTTGTCTTCTGTATTTGTCTGGAACTTTGAGGAATAAATTGATGGAGACACACTGGCAACCTCAGGATGCTAATTCTCCACTCATTTGTACTGACACTCACACCTGAACATCAATTAGTCTTCTTGTTAGACTCTGGGCATTTCCTTCTCTTTGTTCCTTTATCTCAAACACTCCCACATGGCTGTTCTTATCAGCTCTCTCCATGTTAAGGCCTGCTTCTGTATCAAAAAGAAAACTGCAAGAAGTGGAGGCCCAGCAGTTCATGTGTGGAGATGAGATAATGTATCAGCTCGTACAGGAAGATGGGACTTAAACTCTCTTTACGAAAGGCTTATACGCATAAAAACCCATAAAACTCTATCTTTGATACAAAGGGTTCTTTCTGTGGTGGAAACTGAATCGTGCACTATAGGATATGGCATATCAGCATATCCAGTGTAAACCCCACGCTGGCGGTAGTCTGTGGTTTGCATGTGTGTGTGTGTCTGCAATGAGTCACTCTCTCCATCCTACACCCAGCTCAATGTCCGCTCCAGCAACAAAAGCTCTGAGTCTAACCTGTCTCTACCTTTGCAGATTGGGTGCCCACAGGCCTTTAGTTGTTTATAGAGGAATGAGCGAGGCAGCTGCAAGAGAGAGTGGGGATAACAGTGAAATGTAGCGATGGGTGAGGGAGGTCTACAGGTCAATAGAGAAACAAGGAAAAGAGTATATGTTATGTTATAATATCAAGGAGGTTCATTACTGACCATAGCTACAAAAAACAAAACAAAACAATGAGCTTTCAGTGTGCCAAGCCAGAAATAGGATGGGATGAGTTTGTTTACTGTGAAACGAGAGCAACGAGGCAGCGTATCAGGTCTGTTTTTACTTTTATTATGGGCGACCTCTGTTGGTTTCTGTCTCCCGGATTTTATCATGTGTGATTTATTAATTTTTTAATTAGGATGCTGGTACAGCTCAACAGGTTTAGCAGGCAACCTATACGCCTATTTCCAGTGTGCTGTTTCCTCTGCTCTTTCTGTAACCCTAAAGCTTTCTGGGCATTACCTGACAGAGGGGCATCAATCGAACTGGTAATTCAACAGTCGTTATTACGCCCCATCCCTAGCACCTAGTTCCCAAAGTGCCTGTGATGTTAACCCACTTGGTCCGTCTAATAGTGAATTCAAATTGAGCAAGTTGGGCAGAGTGTCATGGGCCTGAACCAAAGTATTTTTAATAGTGAGAACAAGTGTCAAGCAGACTACCTTCTGATGTGAGGAAGGGCAACAATGTTTCTCCCAAAGTAGAAGTTCATTTGGGAAAATGGCTGTTTATTATTTTTTGACAAGCGCAGTGCAGTACGACAGGAAATGAGCAGAGAAAAGGGAGTAGCTTGCAACTTTTCGGAACTGAAAGATGACCATTGCACAAGCTTAGTCTATATATGCTTAATAAAAAAAGTTATTAACACTTTCCCTATTAGCCTTCCTGTAAACCCCAGTTACCACTTACAAATGATGTCACAGTCAGGTTCGTGTGAATGAATGGCAAAGCTGACAATCTCTTTAAGCATGCAGAAATAAATGGAAACCAATTGCTGCAAAATGGCTACAAAATCCAAAAGCACAAATGAAAGGTCTGCATCATTTTGTGTTTCCTATCAGCTGCAAAAACATCAAATGTATCATGAAATGAAGCTCTTAGAAATCAGTGTAGCGTGAATGGAAAGCATCTTCTGAATGGGGTTCAGTCGCTTGGCACAGCATCAAGCGATTACAAAAGCTGCGGCAAAGGCTGCAATTCAGGCTCAGCGTTTAACTACTTTTATTTATGTAGTGGTATGCGGTACAGTTACAGTCCCTCTCTGCCTGTTTAAGCTGCCTGGTCAGCTGTTTCCTCCTCTCGTGCCAGTTGTCCGGCCAGACAAAGAGGACTCCTCTGTCATGTGGGGGTGGGGGTGGGGGTGTGGGGGTTACGGCTCTGGCTGGACTCCATGCAGGCTGGGGTCACCGCTCTCCCCCTCAAACTTCCCATAACACCCTTCAAAGGAGTGCCACGGGAGCTTTTGTGTCTCAGAATGAGACATACAGCAGAATTGCTTGCATAAGTACATCTTACTCACACTTACAGAAATATTCCAACCTGTCTCTATCTCATCTTTGACACCCGCATCGCAATCACACGCTCACATATGTTCAGATATGCTTGGCAATGAGCAGCTGAAAATTACTATAGCGTAAGCATATGGGAGCTCAATTTTTAGGTTAGAATCATCAACGGACACGTTTCACGCGATCAAACCGAGAACATGTTAGCTTCTTATTACATTTGAGACAAGGATTTAAAGAAGGTTACTCTTTATATTAGATTTGAAAGCGAATGGGAGATAGTGTACCTTGGCAGGATTTCCACATTGTGTCCTTTTGGCTCTTAGCAGTAGGAAAACCCTCCAAGCACCATCATTAAATGCAACAGAACAATCGTAGAAGCTTAAGGAGAACGATGTTGAGAAGTTCTGGCAGCTAGACTCCTCAGACATAAAGTATGCGTGTACAGAGGGCGTTACGGACATTTACTGAGAGGCTGGGCACAGTAACTTCGGGGAGGTGAAGTGAAATAGAGGAGATATGAAAGAATTAGGAGATAGAAGCCTTGGGCGTAAGGACTGGGCGGGGTTAGCTTGGAATAAATGGAGTGATAACAATGAATAGTAGCATACTAGTGCACAAGCTGTGCGAGGTGGCCTAGAATGGTATGAGGAATGCCCACCCACCATTCCATCCATCCGTCCTGCCGCCTTCACAGCCTCAGCCAGGCAGCGTTGGGCCAGCGGAGGGAGGCGGGAGTCGAGGGGTGGGGGTGCGGTCGAGCGAACAAATAGGATGATGGTTGTTTATGGGTTGGTCCTACAAGGCGTCGGGCTGTGTGCGCGATTATGTAACGGCTGAGGAGAGGCTCTGGATGCTCTCTGCTCATCCCCAGTTGACCCTCGAGGGAAAGAGATTGGGGAGGGAGGGGTGTCGCCTCACATCACAGTCAAAGATCGGGGCTTACTCAGTCAGTCGTGGGGGACATACCCAGAGCCTGAGGATGTGTGTCAGTGAGTAAGGCTGACCCAGGGATGTGCTAGCCATCAAGTCCAGGAGAAAAACACCATCTTCTTCTGCCTGGATATGGATGCACTTACTACTCTTTCCTGTCCTTCACCAATAACCTTTTATAACACTTAGCCACCTGCTCAGATATAACACACAACACCTCAAGTACACAAACCTTTCTCTCCCTTTCCCTCCCTCCCACCTTCCCTCTCTGCACCTCTTTACTCTCAGCCTTCCAGCAGCCATCAATAATAGAAAGCCCATTTTGCTTGTCTGACAGGGAAATTAATGTGTTGCGTGAGTGTGGATCTGCATGCAATCTGGGATAAGATCTGGACAAGCCCCAACTCAGGAGGGGTGCTCCAACATAGGATCGCTCTTCCCACAGAAGAATGTCACGGCAGAGACTGATTTATGCCTCCGATTGCTTGAATGAAAAACATACTGACCGCAGAAAGAGGCTGCAGAGTTAGATCCTGATCCCAGGTCAGAGACAAGATATAAAGTGTCCAGCTGCACATCCCTCACACTCCATGAACCCCCCCCTCCCCACACCAGAAACCAAGCTTTGTGAACCAGACCGTCTGCACCATTACCCTTCTTATTCTCGGAGACCATCTGCCCTTCTCTCCCACCTTAAGATGGAGATACTCCAGCTAAGTCTCTTGCTCTGCCATGGTGGATTTACAGACAATCTGATATTCACAGAAACTACTCTGACCGCTGTAGATGTATAACCTGGGGGTGGATTTAGGACACATATGGTAATTGTCTGTGTCAAATGAGAGATGAGTGAAGGTCATAGCTAGGGCTTTCGAAGAGTGTCCCCTGTAAGCTTTTGGCAGGGATTGTATGTCTCCAGGCAGGCCTGAAGCAGAGGTTGGAGTCCACGAATGGAGACTGAGCAGACAGTAGACACGCAGAGATGAAAGCTGAATTGGCAGCTGTGGCTCTTGGCGTGGGAAGAGTCCCGTAAGCGGCTTTTCCCCACTATGATTCCAGTTGGTTTCCTCACAGGCAGGGAGGTTTTGAAGTGGCTCTCTGATACTCACACCCCTTCAGAGTAATAGCAGCCACATGGGTCTCCCCCCTCAGCTTTGAGTCATCACAGCAGCCAAAGCCAGCACCCCAGTCTCAACAATTTTATCTTCTTTTTTAAAATTTTTATTTATTTATTTGTTTTTGTCTCATGCTGAAGTTTTTGTTTGCACTTTATATGATGCCATGGAGCATATGTAGTTTCACTGTAACCTCCTGGCAGCAGACTGCACTTCCTTTTCTATTTATGAGTAAACTTCCCCTGACTGTACGTCTATTGATTCACATGAACTGCATCCAAAAATACAAATCTCAACACTTTTCCGAGAATACACAGACTGCTTTGGGTGGGGAAAGAATTAGAGCAGCTATCAATGAATGATCCTTTCAGTCTTTCTTTAGCCTTTTTTTTTCTGTCATATCCACATTCCCGAGATTCTTGCTACTCCTGAAATTATACCTAATGCATTGTTTTCCCAACCCTGTGGTTACTTTTACAGTAAATACTAATTGGGAGGTTGCTTTTCTGTGTGATCTATGATGATTAGGCAACTAACTAATCATCATAACTAATCATCATAGATCAAATGCCAGAAACTGACTCACTGACTTCTTCATCTAAATCTGAATATTTGCTGTTTAATTGAGCTCTGTGGAATAAAGTGAATATTTGGGGGGTTTGGACTGTTGACAAACAGACAAACAAAAAAATCTATTTAACACATCACCTTGGGTTACAGAGGTGATCCGGTTCCCTTATGACAACATTCACAGTACAATTTAAACAATAAGATGTAATGTAGAGTTAGACAAATACTTGTAGTACTTATGAAATACTGTAGTTTATTTTTTAAAATTATTTTTAGGGACACACCGTGTCAGACAGTGTTATCTTTGGCATTTCATAGATTCAGCTAAAGAAATGGGACGTTTATATTGTATGTATTGTTTTTATACTTGAAGAATTCATAGGTCAGCGGTAAGTGGTTTAACAAACAACAACAAATTCCCCAGGTACAAGGAGTGGACTGAAAATGACTGAAAAGGCAGCTGGAAATCCTGAAGGAAAACTTTTAAAGACCTTTAGAAAGCCTGGAGAACTGTTACTCAAGGCCACTTTAAAAGTTACAAGAAAGTCTGGCTCCTTGAAAGCAAAATAAAAAGAAATGTGGAATAACTCAAGACTTTTGCACAGTACTATAACTTTACAGTCGCTTTCCAGATTATAGGTGCGTGTAAATTTAAATCCATCTTTATACAGTGAATTTAATATTTAGTAGGACATAAAACTTTTTAAAATAGCACCACATCAACATTATAGAGCATAAAAGTGTTGCATATAATAATACAACAGTGGTTGGATCTAGTTTGTCAGGTGTCATGTAGGGATAAAGACGCAGTTTCACTTTTCATTTCACCGATAATTCTTGTGCCACAGTGACTTTCATTGGCGCTGCTTTTGCATTTTCACAGTGCTTGAATTTAGTTTCTAAGGTACTCCGATCAGCGCTGTCTTGGGTGTGCTCTTGGCTTGGAGCCCTCCTCTCGTTCAGCGCACAGCCAGAGGGAGCCCGCATGCTTCGCGTCTGCAGGGCGGAGCGCAGAGATTTATCCAACGCACCCTGATTTAATTTGACTCTCTCCGTGTGAAGTTTAGTACTCTAAAACAGGTCACTTCCGGTGCAGATAGCAACCATAAAAGCTTGAAAATGGGTTTAAATCGACTATAGCCTTCTATCAAACTCATCCACGTTTAGCGCGTTTCTACTGATGGCAAGTCAA
>VUQG01013560.1:20756-41612 GCA_015106755.1 Etia nguti
TAAAAATAGACTGTTAATCTTACGAGAAATTACTACAGCACTAATGTTTATCTACAGCTTCCAGAAATATTTCTCTTTTAGAAGTTGTTTCTTTGAATTTGGGAACTTGGGCACATTCCTCTCTCCAGCTTTACTTTGAAGGCGGAGTTTCTTGACTTCCTTTGCACCCCCTCTTTGTATTTTGATGCCGCTACAGTCAGTTTCCAGGGAGGGAGAGCTCGCAGGGACTTAGATATGTACAACTGATGCGGTCTGCCGGAAGAAGAAGGAGAAGAAAAGGAGGAGGAGGCGGAGGGGCAGCGCACCGGACTGCCCCAAACAACGGGAAAAGACTTGGAGGTTTTTTTTCTTCTAGGAGGAAGGAAGCTGGAAAAGTATCGAATATATAAGTTTGTGTTTGGAGCATTGTTACCCCCAGAGCTCCCCGTCTGCCTGTGCGGCAACAAATCTGCCTCTCCTCGTTGCAGCCAAACAGTTTCTGCTGTCCAATGAATGGAGTTGCTTTTTGCCTTGTTGGAATACCTCCCTACTCTGAGAACCACGTAAGTACGCCGAGCTGACAGTGTGATCCTGCTCGTTACTTATCGTTTGAGGTATTGATACTTGGACATATTGCGCTTGATTAGTGTGGAGCGGTGCGCGCTCGGGCCGGTCAGAGAGCGTGATTTCCTAAGAGGATTAACTGTAGTTTACATAGCCACTGTGTACACACACACTCACAGACATACTGTACAGAAACCAAGTGTTTGATCAGAGTTTTTCTGCAGCTTTTGTGTCGCTGCTGTGGACGCAAGGGGTGCGCAACCAAATGAATTTAATCAGCCGCTTTACAAAAGCGATCGGTCCCATTTTACGCCCGGGTGGGTTCAGTTTTTTGTCCGCGTCTGGCTGCATCAGGACGCGGAGGGGCTGTCAGTCCTGACGGGACGTCCCAAACGGGGATGGTGCGTCACTCCTCCACTAGTATCGAGCTTCTCCTCATAAATCAAACATATTAATCACGCAAATTTGGCTGCATGGGGAGTCTTAATTGATTTTCCTCCTTTAGGAGATGCTACCTTTAATCAAAACTGGTGGTCTGCTGCTTTTAATCTGTTACAAATAAGCTGTAAAGTGGTGAGAGATGACTGCTGACACACGAAGTTGTGGTGTAACAGTAAATGAGAAGATGGGAAAGGTGTGACTTGGGTTCAGTAAGCATCACAAGATACCGCGGCCACCATCACTCACGCACAGCAGCCGTTTTAAGCCTACGGAGATATACATGCAATGGTAAGTTGTTTTTTGTCTTTTCCCTGACCAGTGCTCTGGATGTCTGTTGGTGTGGCTCTGGAGCTGTGCGTTAAAGCACTCATAGTAAAGTCATGAGGTGAGATGAGAGGTCTGCTTGTATGTGTGTGTCTGCTCAGATTTAACCTCTGATGGTCCTTATCTTCTTGTGTGATATGGCTCCACCGTGTAAATGCAGAAGTAGCAGATATTTCCTTTTGTTCTTTGGTAAATTGCATTCATCTTTGTGTGTGTTTGACAGGGTGACAAGGTTACGTTTGCCAGTATCTCTTCTGTGTGTTGCAGTATTGCTCTGAAGTCATCAACCTCCACTGTCACTCTCTAAGTTTGCTGAGTACATGAGGCTCTGTGCCCTCTCAGCAATACCCTCTCATCCCTGCTGTTCTGTCCCGGTGCTACCAGAGTTGTACAGATCTCACAATCTCTCTCATCTCAGCGCCTCAGCTCTACTGGACACTGAAAGACAAGAGTTCATGTTTAAAGAGCCACAGGATCCACATTAGGTGGCACAAGTCATAAGACTGCAGTTCATGTTCTGTTTGGTTGGTTGGTTTGTGTTTTGCACTTTGTGTTGCTATTTATGTTAACTTTCACTCAGTAGTTAGGTAATTAAAACTAATTGGTTAAGTTTAGAAAAAATGATTGTGTCTTTAAATATTACACCAGTGTTGTTGTTGTTTTTTTTAATGAATGAATTCAGAGTGAAAAACCTGTGTTACTATTTCCTAAACCCAATGATCCCAGACCAAACTCCCATGGCACCAAGTGAGCATGCATTCTTAAAGCAGGCTCAATGCAGACTACAGATTAATATAAGAAAAACAACTATGCATTCCTGATCTACACAGCTGTGTTGGGTTTACTGGCCGGCTGCTGTGTGTTTGTCTGTTCAGATTTAACCTCTGAGGGTCCTTATCTCCCTGTAATAGCCGATATTTGTTTTTGTTCTTTGGTAATTTAATTCATCTTTGTGTGTGTTTGACAGGGTGATGAGGTTACATTTGCCAGTATCTCTACCGTGTGTTACAATATTGCTCTGAAGGAATCAACCTCTGCTGTCACTCCGCGGCGCGCTCAGTCTTGCTGTAATTAGGAATTTGTCTGTTTTTGTATTTCGGCTCTACATTTTTTTCCCCCCTCTCTGCTGTTGCGGAGTTTATCACCTCCAGCAAAGAGTAACACTTCCTCTTGTGTGGTCGCACATTAATTGAGCCTCTGTTGTTTTATGTCACTGCAGCAGAGCTGCGAAAGCCCCTTCAGACCCACTGAATTCACTTTTATCTGTTTTGCCTGTTATGTAGTATCACAGTAAAACATGAAACACTTTGATGCCATGCGTGTTCCCACATAAAACTGTAATTGAAATGAACAGGAACTCATAAAATTCAAAGGGTTTGATATCCCCCAGAAAGACTGCCTTAGCTGTCTCTTGTTGCAGAGGCTTCTGTGCCGAGTTCAGCTTGTCTCATTTCAGTCCCTGATCTGTTCTAAACCCTGTGTTTCAGCCAACACCCAGCTCTTTTTTTTTAGCAGTGTTTTTTATTTATTTTTTATGTGATGGTGCAGGAAATGAGCCGCATACATCCATCAGCACAGATGGAAATGATCGGGATTGTTCTCCTCTCTTGCCCGAGTATTGGCAAGCGCGCCATTGAACATTATTCCTAAGCGAGATGCAGGATGACACTAAAATCTAATAAAATGTCTAATTTGTCAAAATGAGGCGCAAAGTGAATCAGGCTTTGTGTGTTCCTCCAACATTCGTGCACAGAGAACAGGAAGGGTGGAAAGTGTCTGTGTGATGAGAGCAGTTATGATGATGTCCAGTGGGACTGGTTTAATGTTGTTAGCAGTCCTGCTCTAATGTAGCAGTGCAGCGTTTGTGGGTGAGATCGATACCGGCAGCGGAGAGCAGGGAGGGGAAGAGGGCAGGGTGAGCGGCTCTCCTGATGTCTAATGCTGCATTGTGCCACGTGATGCTGGAATATATTGATGATGGGAAACATGAGAGCACTTTTATGAAAATCTTGCCTTGAGCTGGTCGATGTTAAAGCTTACGTTTGTCCCTGCGGCACGCCTGTGTTTGTTCACTGATACACTGCACACTAAAGCAGCATCACCCTGTAGCTTTTATTATGTGCGAATCCTCCAACTACTCATACCTTCAGTTCTTCCTACTGATCTGGAGACGGTTATGACACTGAGGTCCAGTCTCAGAAGTTGCTTATTGCCTCAGAGGCTTTGGCTGATCCACCGACTGAGAGCTGGTGGTTGTCCTGGATCACAGGACAACCACCTCAGAGAGGCTGCAGACCTCAGACCACAGAGCAGTCTGCAGGTCCAGGATCAGCTCCTGGTCAAGGCAACATTAACTGAAAGCAGCTGTAAGAGTCTGCAGAGGAAAGCATTTCAGTGATCATTAGCAGATGGCCTCACCACGTAGTAGGCACATCACATAGCAGATGCTGCAGTGCTGAGTATTTTGGAGATTTTCAAAACGGTTGGGCTTTCATGGAATTCAATACACACTGATGTTTTCTAATGTTTGGCTCATAACCTGAAATGGTTTAAAATGCATCTAAGTCGTTGCAAGTGAAACATATTTGATATTCCTAATTATTAGGGTTTTTTAATATTTTACTAAATATACATTTTCCAAAACATGTTTTGTTTTCATTTACTGCTCTGTACTGTTAAAGTTAACTTCAATTCACTTTACCCTCAAACAGGTGGTAAGTGTCACCAGCACCATGAAGCAGGGACTCTTGTGAGTCACATCTGTAGGTGAATCTGCTAAAAGGACCTTCAAGTTTTAATATCCACATTTGGATCCAAAGTATTCGATATGAGGGAGTGATAGGATGACATTGCTGTATCGATATTTGTACTTTTATGTATTGGTTACATTGTTTCTTTTTTTGGATAGTAAAACAAAATGTTTAGGATCAGCTGCAATGTACTAATACTGCAACATGTAGGCTAATATGACACACAAGCTGTTAATATTTCTTTATTACACCATATATTGCAATTAAATTGTTTACTATAATGATTCAATTGTTAACAGTGGAGTGAAAAGACAAGCCAAGTCAGGAAACTATACAACTATACTTTGATATTCCAGCCACGAAAGTAATTCCTTTGCTTGTGTTGTGCATTGCGTTATGGGACAGGATTGTCCAGAGAATCGAGCCGTACCCAAAATATGGACGGAGTTACACGGAGGACGCTGTAAAGTAAAGTTTGTGTTTTCTCTGTATTATATGCAGGATGTGTTGTTGAGATTTGGTGCTGTATAAAAAACCAAACTTGAATTGAATAGAGCGTCCTGCATCAGTCAGTTCGTACCGCATTCCTCTAATCCAGAGACAACAGCTGCACTGCCGCTTTCACACCTCACATCCACAATTATTAACCCTGTGAGTGCGCGTGTGTGTTGACACATGTTAATGACGCTCAGACACAGTCAAGCACACAGGTGTTCACAAAATTAGCCACTCCTGCATGTTTACATCCCACTTAAAGGGTCAGAGTTACACCTAAAACTCATAATCTGTGCACAGGTGCATGAAACGTACACACAACAGACACACGCACGCGTCCGCGCAGATGCTTTTTGGCATGGAGGTCAGTCTGAAAACTAGCTCTGTGAGGGTTTAATTTGGCCTTCTCCCCCATGTGTGCATGAGGAAGTCCTTGATGTTGTACAAACATGGGCCAGCCGGTATAAAGGTAGGCGAAGGACATCAGTCATCATTGACCTTGTTTGCTGTGGTACGAGGGGAGCAGCTGTTGTAGCTCTGCAAAGCAGGCATGTTTCTGCTACTAATGGCTCTTTATTGATCTTCCTGTAGGTAGTAAGCCAGTCTGCATTTCTCTCTGCCACAGTTAAGCATCAAAATTGGGTTGGTTTTGTTTTTAAAAATTTTACATTTGTATCTGTTTATTATGCAGTGGATGAAGGGTGAGGGCTTTATAGGGTGTGCGTGATGCTCTGTGCACATGTGCAACATGTTTTCATCCCAGGGTGCAGATACTACTGTTCTGTCCAGTTGCTACAGGAGTTGTAGAGACCCACAAGATCTCTTGTCCCAGAGCCTCATCAGTACTGGACAGTATAGGATAAGAGTTCAGAATTAAGAGAATTTCTAATTATTTACACACTGGTGAAAGGCTCTGCTGGGTGAAAAGTGACAGATTTCTAGCTATATTCTTCTCTTGCAGGGCATGCTCGGACTCTGTTGTGCCTTAACTGGGAGATTTTCCTGTGGCGTCTGACTGGCAGGCGGTGGGAGGTTTGGTGTAAAACAAAGCCTCTCTCTCAGAAACAGATGAGAGCTAATTAGATTCAGCCTGTCGATGGTCTGGCATGCGTCAGTACCTCTTTGTATTTGTGCCTACAAAGACGCTGTGTTGGTGTGTGTCTCAAAGTATTGTTTCTGTGAGGGAAAATATGAGGCTGTTGTACAGCACATTACGTTGCATGAGGGGTTTATTGTTGACATATTGAAGAATGAAGAGCACGCCAGGTCTTGTTCGGAAATGCAGGCTTGACTCTGTCTGTATCTGCTTGCAGGATCAGTCTGAAGGTAGCAGCTCAGGGTGAGGTTTGACTCAGGGTCAAGGTTCAGAGGTTAGGGGCCCCCCTCGTCACACACTTGGCCCCCAGTAAAGAGGCTAAAGAGGCAGGCGGGAACGCCTGTCACTGTGTGCAGCAGGGGGCACAGGGGTTAACCAAGGGCTGCTGCGTGACTGATTTACATTCACATCATCTGATCCTGCGTGTTGTTTTGTCTCGGTGTCGACTGTGCACAGTTCTACTTTTCTTTCGCATGTTCTTTTTTTAAAAAGAGAGAGCTGTCTTAAGAGCGAGTGTGTGTTTGCAGAACACTATATGGAGTAATGCATCTTGCTCTCATCAGCTGTGCACTATTTTTTTTTTTTTCTTTTTGCAAACAGCGGGGATTGCACTGGAATGTGAGAGAGACTAGGGCGGAAGAAGGGTAAAGAAAAAGGGAAGATAACAAAATCGGGAGAGTCCTGATGAGTCACGTGGGGGGGAAGCACTAAAAGGTAAAGAAATGTGAAAGAAAAAGAGGTTGTTCCTCCATAACCTCCATATAACCACCCGACTTCTCACTCTCATCATATAATATGCACCACTTGCACTGATTGCATAAGTGGATGCCTAATGAGCCCATTAAAATCCTTTTAGTTTCAACCAACCAGGCTGATTAGAAAACATCAGAAATTGTGTTTATTTTTGTTTTAGTGTGTCTTCATGATACGAATCTCCAATTACACGTCATGGCTCAAGAGCGCCAACTTAACTTTGTTTTTCGGTGTGATGCGAAATGTTAAAGCATCCAAAGAAGAAAAAGAAGAAGAGTTGTGTTTGCTTATCAGTGAGATGATGTTTGTTCACCGTATTTAACTTCTCAGAAAGGCTGCTCTGGAGTTGTTTATACTGTAAATGGCAGCCGGCCAGCTACCGTCCATCAAAGCTGCAATTGTGAGTTGATGAACTGTGAATTGCAGGTCTCACACACGGTAGATCACTGTTGTTTCATTAGAGTTTGAGCGCTGACTCACTAACTTCTATCTCTGTTTCCCAAACATCCCAGGCCGCACTGCTGCAGTGTGCATACATGCGCAACAACAACAACGGTGTGTTTCATACTATTTGTAAGCGGTCTCAGATGGGGAAGGCTGTTTTGACAGTCTGGCGAAATCATGGGACAGAGATTATCAGGAGGCTAATGAGCTAAGGATGCTGGGAAAAGATAAAGTGCTGTGGTTTTCCTGATGCCTGGTGGTTGAGCACAACATCGTCTCTGTTTACATATTCGCTTAAATTCTCTCAATCCTAGTCATACGATTTATTTGGTTTACTGGTTTTGTGTGTAACATTGTTCTGAGGTGTTGTCTCTCTTTGTTATTGTGCCGTTTTAAATCAGTAGCTTGATGCCACTTGTATTCGTGTTGCAGCACTTGACAAGAAACTACAGTCAGAAGAGAAAAAAAACCCCAACCCCAATTTTTAGCTTCAAATTTTGACATCCACCCTTCCTTTTTTTCCACTTATCCACTTCAGGGTCATGGTTTAGGGTTGTGGGGAGGCTGGAGCCTATCCCAGCTGCTATAGGTAAGAGGTGGGGTACATCCTAGACAGGCCGCCAGTCTGTCACAGAAAGCTGGGACAAATAAGGCTAATTGAAAAGCGGCAAATTTCAACCTTCACTGCAGTTTGTAACTGCTTGTTTGATTTGGGAGATTTTACACGTAACATTGAGGGGTTTGTGTATCCTTGTCCGGTGGAAGTGTAAACTACTACACTATGGAGTTTGCAAACTCAAAAAAGGCAACAATTTGAGTCCCTTATTTTTCTTTCTTTTAAATTTGGAGCAAAAAACCCATATTTAATCCACTATAGTAGATGTGTGGATTTAATTTGAAAGTGAAATCAAACAAAGGAATGTGGCTCAAGTATGTGAGCCACAAAAGCTTAAAAAATGGCTGATTGCTCAAAAAGAAAGGCGCCAAACTAAAGTTGAAACCCAAAAATTATTACCAAGACATCAACTAAAATTTTGGGATAGCTATTTTAGTTGGAAAAGGAAACACATGAGCATAAAAAGAGTTGAACACAACATTTAGTTTGTTGGGATATGGTCACCTCTGTGGCTCCCTGATAACTCCCGCTAGGGAAAAATGTGTATTCACAACTGGTGAAAGAATGTTTGCAGATAAATCAGCATCTTCCATGCAAACTACAGGTAACTTTGGCAGTCTGGTTGCAACCAAAGCAATCGCAAGGAGGTTTTCGATGCAGACTGTATATCTCTTTGTGATCTATTTCACATAGCATCAGCCAACAACCACTCACCATCTGAGCAGGAAATAGACATTTTTCCCTAGCAACCTGGGGTTAAAAGGAGGTCTCTGACCAGTCTCTAGGCTGATGTGACTGAGGCCTTACTTGCTCAGGCAAATACACAGCAGTTGTGTTCTGTCAGCTGTAGTTTGCATGAATTCAGATGTAAACTCAGCACTAACTCAGCACACATTGAGCTTCATTATTCTCACTCATATCTCTTCCGGCTTCCTTCTCTTCTCTACTCTCTGTTGGTCTTTTTTTCCCTCTCTCTGTGTGACTGTGTGTGTCAAAGTTCTTATTAATGGAGTAGTATTTTTTTTTCTTCTTCTCTGGCTTCTTCTGCATTTCAAGCTTTCTTGTTTTTTCATTTCCTTGTGAATCGCTCCTTGCTTTGATCCCCTCTCTGCTTCCTTCTTTGGGCATCTCCTTTCAGGATACTCTGCTGCCGCCGCTGCTTTCAGTTCTGTCTGAATGTGCCGTCTCTGAGCAGAATGTCATCCTTAAAGCAGCAGGTATTCACATGTAGGTTTGTGCCATAAAAGGTTTGTTTTTGTAGAGTTCTTGTATATCCAACCCCCCCCCACCCACCCACCCACTGCCCTGAGTTTACACAGTGAAAACTAACAGTACAGTGTGTTTCTGTTAACTTTCCTCTTTGCTGTAAGCAACAGCAACGTGTCTTTAATCTGAATAACAGAGTGAAAACATATGTGAGTATATGATTCCTGTGTTAACAGTTGGAGGCCTCTGCAGGCGTCCCATTAGCTAAGCAAAATAAGAATACAAGTGCGAGCCTAATTTCCTTCAGGTGGCAAATTTGACCTTCTTTTCTGAGGTGATAGAAGTCATGAGGCTACAAAAGGACAGTTTATTTCTGCAGGGCGAAGAGTCTGTGGGTTGCATTAACAGGCCGCTAATACAGAGTGACAGAGGTTAAAGATGCAGACATAGCATCATCAGCTTGGCTTATGGATCTCATCGTTGATTGGAGCACTCAAAAGGGCAGTGCCTTTGGGATCTGCTCGAAAACTAGGACTAAACAGGGTTCTACATCACAGTCAACAGGAAGGAGCAGATGAAATGATAGCGTGAGCCCATCGCCCTGTGTTCGAAACATGCCAGTCGGTATCTGTAGAGCATCTCTGCACTCCTGGGGAATGCCGAAGAGAAGAGGGGGTTTGCAAAAGCCCCTTTGGGTTTAATCTGAGGATTGCCAGGTTTATCTCAAAGTGAGAACGGAAGCTGAAGCTACTGCCAGAAAAATCACGCCTAGCAAGTTTCGCTTGACCTCTTCATCACATGCGTTTGGCTGTGCTTCAGACTTGACTAGATTGAGAAGAATTTAAATGGGTTTTTTTTTTTAAAAGGGAAGAATTGATGCGTCTGCCTCCAAACTTCTTTACACTGTAGTAACTGATTATGTGCAGTTGCTATCTTTTGCCCGGTGGCATCATGCGTACACGGTTAAAGAGAGACTTTGTGAGCCTGTGGAGAGTCATGTGAATCAGAACACTGATCTCGATTTGAGATGGTCTGTGGGAAATATTGGAAAATCTTACTGAACTTTTAGACAGTGGGAATTTGTCCAGCTGGGTTAAGAGCTGCATCAGTGTACTCATGCATCTGCAAAAGCAGTCTTTAAAAATATTTTCACATCCCCAAATACCCAGACGTAACCCACAGATTCCCAGGTGATCAGATTCCATCTGTGAGACCCAAACATAAGAAAAGTTTTCATTAACTTAAACTATTCGTCACTACTCTGAGAGCTCCCTAAATGGCTACTCTACACACCAGACTCAGCTTTGAGAATTGCTGGATTGTACAGTCCTGTGTGAACTTCGTGATGGAGACTTCCTCAGCGTGGTGTGAGCGGTGGTGCATGGCAGGAATGTAAAAACCAGATGACCTCAAATGGAAACTCCAGGGCTGATGGAGGCAGTCAAGCAGGCCATCTCGCTAGCTCTAATAAACACTCCGACTCCTTTCTGCAGTCGTCTTTCTCTTTCTTTTCTAGCTGCCTCACTCAGTTTCCCAACCTGGCTTAGCATCGCCTCCACCACGCCCCACATGTTGGACCACCGCCTGGTTTTTGTCCCCCCTAGGGCTGAAGCTTAAGGAGAACAGCAACGTCATCTCCGAGTCCCAAAGTTATCATTTTCATCTGTTAATTATACAGAAGCAGAGATGAGCTAAATATATACATGTGGGTCTGAAGAGGGGGGAGGGAAGCAACCAAGAAGAGGGGGCTCAAAGTATGGCCGCGCTTCTTCCAAACGCAGGCGAGGGGGGTGGAGAGAGTCAAAAGGCCTGCTGGAGCCCTGTGGTTTTCTGTTGCTGAGGCTTGCTTCTGAAAACAACCAGGAAAGAAAGAGAAGAAAAGGGAAAAAGGAGAAAAAGAAGGGAGGGGTAGCGAGGGAGGGCATCTTATTGCAGTGGAGCTCAGACGTGACGCTCTGATTGCTCCCAGCGGTTGTGGTCAGTACAGTGGAGCGCTGTACAAAGTTAGCTCTTTGCCAGATGTCGTCATAGGTCCCGTCAGTATCAGAAGACTCATTATAAGGTACAGCTGGGAATTTACCTGATAAAACCCAGCCGCCTGCTCATAATGGCTTTCAGAAGCAGCAGGATGTGGCTGTTGTTTCGGTCCTCTTTGTTTCATGTTCTTTGGCTAAGCGTGAGGGGATGCCACATGACTAAAAACACTGTGGAAAGAGAGCACATCTTTAGCAGAAAACGGATTGTTTTGATTTAAGCATTCTTGGTGACCGCTCGGCTGTCACACATCTTTCATGCATCAAAAGGTGGAACGTTTTCAGACTTCCAGATTGTGGCAGTTAGACATGTCTGAAAAGAGAGGGAGGATCTGGTTTTGCAGTCTGAGAACCTTAAAGTTCAGACCTATAGTGACTATTAAGGTCAAACACAGGCAACCTGATACAATGGAGGTGACGTGACGTGTAGCCATGAACATATTAGAGCTGTAATGATCATTTATTTAATGTGCCATTCCCTCACACCCTTCACTAAAAAATAAGCGGGCACAAAAAGTCAAAACTATTAATACGTGCATGAAATATCCAGTAAGAGACGAAGCTTCCTCTTCATTTTAGTTCCGTTTTATTATTGAAGTGACCTGAACATAAAACATGCAGTCGACTAGAGGAGCCACTTCTCGCTAATTAGGTTAAAGTGGAGCACCATCTCTCCACTTAGTGTATGTCATAGTGTGTGCGTGTGTTGCATGTATGCTTCATCGCTCTTTATCACATGCACAAATAGAAACCATCTTTTCCTTCATAAATCCAGTTTTGATCCCTTGCAATATGGCCTGCAGGTCTATCTTGGCTATGAAAAATTTATAGCCACGAGAGACCCACCCATTAAATTTAAGAAGTATAAATGCGACACTATCAGATGTTGAAACTTTTTGAATTTGCTTCCAGAAAGCCCGTCCAAAAAAGTTCAGACTGGGGGAGCAAAAGACTGCAAAGATTGTGTCATGCTAAAACAAAACACCGGCCAACAACATGAAAAAGATCATCCCAGTGGAGCTGAGGATGTTCCATGTAATTGGGGGAGAAGTTCATCACTGTGGAAGACTTAGGAGGCATTCACACAACTATATATGGGGATTAAATAAAGATTCAGATTATCTGAAAAAGTATGTGTAAACTGCCCCCGGATGGTCTTGATATTCAGGCTGTGTACAGGAAAGTCATTTTATGGATCCAGGAGCATTTTTGAAAACCATGTCAGTGACTAGTTGGTTCTTTTATCGCAATGCAAACAAACTCAGTGACACTTACTTTGGGCCTGAGATTATTTTATGGGTTTTCATGGATCACTTGCACATCTGTGAAGGCAGCATTGATGCTAAATGATACATACAGGCTTTGGAGCCAAGACGCTTTTCAAGACAATGCCAAGATGGTGTCCATGTGCTCAATTTGCCTGCCTGCAACTCAAACCTGTTACTCATTAACAGAATTTGACGACGTATTAAAAGAAATCTGTACCCGAGGAGTCCCCAAACTCTTGAGTATTTATTTGCTTTAAAGATGACACCTCTTTTCCCAAGCACTCCCTAAATTCCATTGAAAGAAGAGGTGATACAACAACCATCTTATAAAAAAAATGTTTTCTTGTTATCAAATTCAAAATTTCCAAATTCCTTCACAAAAATGATTAAATATACAGTTCAAATCATTTGTAACTCGTCCCCATGTTTTTGGAAAGCGAGTTGTAAAACAGGGCAAAAATCCATAGGATAGATCATTCCTAACACTCACTTACACGTCTCTTAGTGTGTTCAATCATTTGTCAGCAGACTGGGGTGCCACTGTCTGTTAATGGATTCTTTACTTAGCCTTTAATTAGCTTGATTGAGCAAAGAAGTGACATTTTTGTGGTTTAGCCTCCAGTCGTGCAGTCTGGACTGTCATCGTTTATGTGCTGTATTGAAGTCTTTATTTAAATGAAACAATAGATGAGGTATTTAGAGTGCATCTCTGCGTAAATACGCGCCTGTGCCGCCGCCGTCTCAGCCCAGATGTTTAAATCTTCCTCTCCTGTCTCCTCTCCATCTGCTCTCTTCAACTTCCTGACTCCTGCTTCTGCTTTAGATCACTCTCTGTCCTCATTTTTTATTCCCTCCAAGTTTTTCCCCCCCTTTACCCTGGTGTTCGCTCTCCAACATCTGTCAGCGCCCCCACCCTTTCGTGTTCTCCTTCCTGCTCTGTATCGAGCATTTTTGTCCACGTAGATGCTTTGTAGGCCGGCGGGGTGACTCATGTATCCCAGCGTTCCCTTGTGGCAGAGGTAGCACAATAGGCACATCCACCATCCTGAGTCAGCTGGTCACATTTTTTTTTGTGCTATAATTTCCAAAAAATGTGTTATATGAATGAGTCATTTTCCCCATAAATTGAATTAATGAATCAATTATTTTTCTTTCTTTCTTGCTTGAGAAAAGCAGCAGATTCTCACATTTGGGAAGCTGGAGCCAGCACTCGCCTCACCTCTGTCAGTGCGCCCCAGGGCAGCTGTGGCTACAATGTAGCTTGCCATCACCAGTGTGTGAATGTGTGTGTGAATGGGTGAATGACTGAATGTAGTGTAAAGCGCTTTGGGGTCCTTAGGGACTGAGTAAAGCGCTATACAAATACAGGCCATTTACTTTAGCTCGCCTAGTTAAATGATTTAAGAAGTTATTATCAGTGCTAAATGATGGCCTGTGATTTAGGTCACTAATTAAGAATGTGTTGTTGCTATCAACTTATCTGATGCGTTAAGCCAGCCGAATGATTTGTTGATTAACATTGCAGTGAAAGAGTGACATGCTATAACACTGAAAGCCAAAGATTCACTGGTTTGGCAGGTTTTGTAAGACTTCCGTTATGATACACCACAGCTTCGGATTTCACGCTGTTGGGCATAAATGTTTTTTTGTTTTTTTACTATTTTCTGGACTAAACAGACATCAAGCCGGGTAATCTTAACCTAGTTAATTATGGAAATAATCTTTTTGTGGCCTATTTTTAAAGCAGTGTGATGTCTGTTCAGATTAAAGGCCTGACTCATATCAGTAATTACAGACTTCTTGTACATTATTAGCTTCATGGAGCTAATAATATCTTGAGTGTGTGAGTGAGTGGGCGGGTAAAGGTGACTAAAGAGTTGATATTTATTTATATTGTGTTTCAGTTCTCAGCCATCTCACTTGGCCTGATGTCATGTGGAGTGCGTGCATAATGCAGTGGGTTTAACACAGAAGACGCTTCTTCTGGTTTGCAGATTTGAGTCATGCGTTGTTGCTGTTGTTGTTAATGTCCTCCGGCCAGTCAGGGAGGGTTAGACCACCCTGGTACCACCTCAGCTGTGTGTTGATTAGATATCTGACCCTTGCACGTTTCGTCTCACTCTGCACCTGCTATCGTCTCTGAGCTTTGCACAACAGAGACCACAACAGGTGTGACCTCCCTAATATCCAGCCGCAGTCTCCCGCCCCGACTACGAGCTTATCCATTTTTTTTAATCATTTACAACCACAAATCGCAGATAACGGCTCACAGGTCGACTTCTTTCACTTCCCCGCCCTGGGCACACACTCATGCCACCTATTGTTGTAAAACTGTACATTTACATGTAGCTCATCACCCTTTGTTCTCTCCCCTGTGGCCCAGTCCCCTCTGGGCTTTCCCCCCACCCATCTGCTATTAGACTCTGGGTTGCAGCTGCCCTCTAGTGTCTGCTGTCTGCTCACTACATCATGAATGCTGTTACATAGGCCTATAGGTTCCATGGCATGGGGATTTACTGGAGATTAAAGTTAAAATTAACCAGCTTAAAACAGCTACATCCCCTTTTTTCACACAAGCGCTTGCTTTTGTAGAATCCACTTCAGCAGATTACGCTTAATGTCTGTCTAGACGGAGAAATCGTCTCCATGCGGATACCATCTAGAGCCAATTATTTAAATGTGAAATGTGTAAAATGTGCTCTAATAAAACTTTTATTCACTCATTCTTTTATTAAAATAGCCTCCTCTTTTGTAACTGTAGATTATATGTAGTTAAACCTAAGAAATACTGAGGCACACAAAAGTTTGAGTCCTCTTTAAAAGAGAACTTTTTCACAGCCGCTTTGTGAACACTCTTTTAAATGTTTTCTTAAAGCACAAAGGCAAAAACAAAAATCCCAAGTTCTTGGTGGAAAAATGGAAAAGACAAACAGCTTTGTTTAAGAAAAAACGTGTGGCTTTGATTTGTTTGTTACTCATCTTGGGGGACCCCCTCGGAGGTTGGTAACCGCGGCGGTGCATCGTGCATATATTTGTGGTAAAATCTGAATCATTCTTTAGTTTCCAGTGTGATGACACAGATAACTCATGTGGGCGCTCCTTTATCGCCTTTCCTGGCACATGTTGAGTGTGTCACTGGAGTGTGTCTCACCAGAAGGCGACGGGATTTTCCTCAAAGGTTTCCAGACGTCAGATTATAATGATATTAAAGTTCTTTATCTATGTATTGTCTTTGTTGTGTCAGTCATTGTAAGCATCAAACCCTGTCTGTCCTTTTCTGACCCTTCTTGTGCCTTTTCTCAATTCTTGCAGCCTGTGTTTAGAGAAGACACCCCACGGTTGTGTCTGCAGCGTGGTTTGTTAGCGACTCGCCAACCAAGAGCTCAGTCAGCACTCTGAATCGCTTCACTCTGCTCTTTCCTGCCTTTTTTCTCCTCATCACAGCTCTGTGTTGTAGCTTGCAGATGCAGCAGAGAAGAGACAGACTTTTGTTTTGCCTTGGGAGGAAGCTGCAGTGGGGAAAACAAAAAAGGGTAGGGAGGCCACTGTGTGTTAATCGGTTGGCTCACAGTCATGATCCGACTATGAGAGGGATTAAAACATATCGCCAGACTAATCTGCCCGTTACACCAGCGGTCCGTTTTCACTTTCCACAGATGTGTTTGTTGTCGGAAAGCAGCGAGGGGCAGAGACATCGCTCCTCTGAGATCTGCGGTGCATGTCGGGCTTTGATTTCCTGACATTCCCAGGAGTTTTGTGCTCCCACGTTAAGATTTAAAAGAAACGGTGGAAAAAAAAAAAACCCTCGAGTGCGATCATCTTCAGGGTGCAGTGTGTTTACTGAGCAGTCAAATCGTTACAAGCCAGATAAAAAAAGGTATGCTGTTGTGATTTAACTTAAGCCCATGTGCAGGTGATGTCTGCCTGCTTGGGCATGTTTCAGCTAACCAGTAGACCATGTGCTTTTGTTGGAGCTCCTCACGTGTGGCTCACATCAGATAAACTGCAACTCAATGCCTTTATTTTCGTTTTTCTTCTGCCAGCCGTCTCTTCTTTTTTTTTTTTCCTTTCTCACTTAACCTCCTGTTTTTGTAAGTGCCGTCATGGTTCATGAAAGGGTGACAGAGAGAAAGAGAGGGTGTGAGACAGCCAGAAACCTTTTGTTTTCAAATTAGGCACTTCTCCCGGCTCACTAAAACTAACTGTTATTGTGAAAAGTGCCATATGAAGTCCCACCTCGGTCCTGCCACTTCGAAATGGATGCAGATTTTAAATCCCCGTCTGGCTTTTCTTTCTCTCACATCTCCCCCTCCTGGTGATGAATCGGACCTCCCCCTGGTGATCCAACAGGGCGGTTCCGGCTGGTGGTGCATTGAACCCAAAGCTCTGGTCTGAACCACAGAGAAAAGACAAACCCCCCTGCAGCCACAGCCTTCTGACTTTAAGTGGAACCATAATTACATAGCCTAGTGTATTTATACTCAGCAGTGACTCAGTGGGACATGTGGCATGTGCTTGTGTGTATGCATGTGCACAAGAGAAGCAGCCTTTTGTATTCACATGTAACTGGTGTGTGTGTGTGTGTTTGTGTGTCTGCCTGTGTGTGTAAGTGAAAGTCTACTGACTCAATAAACTAACTGGGGATAAAGTGAGGTGTGGATCCACCTCAATCTAGTTTGTTGTTTTTGCAGGAAAGATCATTACAAGCGCCACTATGTGACTCTTGGAAGTAGAAAAATAGAAAATGTGTGACGCCCATAATAATGATGCTCATTATTATGATGACGTACGAATTAGAAGCAACTATTAAGCATGCATATTAGTCATACAGCTCAAGTGCCTTGCTGCTTTAATAGCTTTTTCGCTAACATGCAAAATTGAACAAGATCAGATGTTTGCATGCTGTGTATGAATACATGGAGCTTATTAATAAAACAGCTTTTTAAAGCCGTTCCAATGTTTGCTGTAATGCAAAATTGAGAACATGAAGAACATGGCTGTGAATGATGTGTGAGTGACTGCGGGCCAATTATAACATTCTGGACTCTTGATCAAAGATCTTCCATAATGTAAATGAGAGTTTTATTGTAAATAAATTACTCTTTACGTCATTCAATGACTAGTCCCACAGACTGCACATAAAACATGGTTGTAGTTGAACGTAGGACCACTGCAGGGATCTCGAAGTGATCACATCTGGATGAGAGCGTAGCCAGCTTGATTAGCAAAGCGATTAGCGTCACACGGATACTTGTTAAAGAATACTGCACAGAAAATAACCGCTTGAATTTCATTCACCAAAACTGGCATGTAGACTTTGATTGGCTGTTAGACCACACAAGAAGTCGCTCTATTTGTCAGATGATTTTTTTTTGTGTCCTGTCACTCAATATTGCATAATTTTATACCATACTAAAATTAAAATTGGTGAGTGGATCTGGAAAACAACCCCTGTAGAGATGTTATAAAAGGGTACGTTAACTTCACAGTTAAGGAAATATCTTTAGCCTTTCCAGATTTGCTTCATTTTTCAAGGCTGCATACATTACATACATTGCATATTGCACAATATCTTAACTTCCTGGAGTAAGTGCATATCTTCCTAATGCACATGTATACATCCTTGTGTGTTTGGACAAGATTAACAATTTTACCTCCGTGTTTTACCCACACGGAGGTAAAACACAGGATATCATATTAAAGTGCTAGATGACACCGAAACGCTTTCAGTTGATATTTTATATTTTCTGTTAACCGTGTTTTGTATTTTTTGGTACTTTTATTGGACAGTCCACTATTATTCACTCTTCTTGGCATATGTTTCACAGACTCGTTAATTTATCACCTCCTCAGTGAGTATAAACTATCAAAGCCTGCAGTGTGTGTTCTTGTTGGCATAGTGCGACATATCCAGAGGGTACGGTGTCTTTTGCGGATGACGGCCCTCTCCAGTCGAGTTGGAACTTGCCCCGCTGTTCGGCAGGTGAAACCTGTCTAACATCATCGGTAACGGTTGTTCGGCAGGTTAACAGTGACGACAACTGGAGGGGAATGTTGGCTGTCTGCAACAACAACATGGTTACCTGTCTGCGGCTCTCGCACGTACCCTGGACGCCTGGCTGTTTGGTGAGAACTCACCCCCTGACTGATTTAGTGGCGAGGTTTTTAGGTGTCACTGTGTTGTATATACGGGTGGATCCTTTGGAAAGGAGTGTGTCTGCACGTGAGAGTGGGAGTATAGGCTTGACAAAGAGGTCATGTTGACATCCAGTAGCGACCGTGTTATTTTCAGAGCTTTTACAACCACAGCAGCGCCCGTTGCTCTCCTTCTCTGTCTTTGGCAGCTTTTTTCCATGTTCTCTCATTATCATTCTCCCTCCTCTGTGTTTTCCCCTCCTAACTATAAGAAAAAGGGAGTAGAAGACTAAGCATAGCAGCCGCAAATGTTTTTTTCCTCTCTCTTTGTGCTGCAAATTGGCCTCTTTCTCTTTTCTCTCTCTCTTTTTTTTTTTTGTCTCCCCTTTGAGTGGAGGGGAGGCGGTGGAGGCAGGGCCGGCTTTTGTGGAGTTTAGCGGCGGGACCAAAGCTCTGTCACTGTGTTTGTGTCGCTCACACACACACACACATATGCAGCACACGTGCAGCACGAGAAGGATCCAACGAGGATTTAAACTACCAGCAGCAACCCTACAGGAGATATCTTCACCTGGACTGTTAACAGCTGACCCGCTCTCAGTTTTTCCCAGCGTATGGCTTCAAGAGTTCCGCTTGACAGTGGACAGGTGTTTGTTTACTGATGAAAGTCAGACCGGTTCATGTGGAAGGAGTCAGTAACTGTCTGGATACAGTCCGAGTAACAAAAACAAGGACTAAAGAGAAAGCAAAAGAGAAGAAGCAACAGAAAAGCAACAGATCGAGTAGCTGATGGTTGCTGTGATAAAGTAAACATTCAGGATTAAGATGAGAGAGAGATGAAGTTTGTCTGGCACTAGAGGTAGAGAGGGAGGGTGAAAGAGGAGAGAGTGGGGGCAGTGGGAGGGAGGAGAGACAGAAGATCCAGCCCTCTGGGACAGCAGTTGTGTGTTTTGGGGGGTGGACAGAGTGGCTTTGAATGCAGAACATCACTGGACACCGACAGGAGGGCTGCTGTCAGTTGGTCTCTCTGTGTGTGTCTGTAGTGAAACCAGACCTACCTCTGATCCCTGCACCACACACACACACACACACACTCCTCTATCTGCTGCCTTCTTCTTCCTCTGGTTTGAACCCCCCAATAGTGCGGATGAGGGTCTTGGAGAGCTGACCGATGGAGGTCAGGAGCATCAGGCTGTGATGTGTAACTTGTGGGATTAAACTTTCCCGAGGCTCAACAGCGACAGCAATGGACTGGAGCCAGGAGGCGTGAAGTTAAATGACTGGAGAATCAGAAGAAGCTAAAAGCAGCCACCCTGTCTTGGCTTGATTGTATTTCTGTGTCTGGACATCGTCCAGGACTTTGTGTCGGTGCCTGAGTGTGTGCGGCCCATGTTGGTGGCGAGCGATGCGGATCTGACCAAACTCAGCGCTCCGATGCCCGCTGCTATGCTCCCGTGCCCTGCGCCAGCCGGGTCTGACTGGAGCTTCCAGAACCCGGTGGGGGTGGACTGCAGCTCCCCTGAACCTCGTTGCATTTGGCTGGCGGTTCTACGTGGAGCCACGACCTCGGAGCCACCCACTTCGCCACTTGCCATGCCTATCGGGCACAGCCAGAGCTCTCATCAGCCCAGGGTAAGAAGAGGTCACCGGTCTTCACCCATCTAACGTTCAGATGTGGTGACTGTGGCTAAAAGCATCAGTCACTGGCTGCTGTTAAATGACAGGTTGAGTCCAAATTTAATGCTTTAGCTAGATAACGTGATGAAGATTTCCAACAATCTATTGATTCCCATCACAGCTTCTAACAACAAGGTGTAAAATTCGTAGGAAATTTCTGTTTTATCTGTTTTTTAAAAATAAGATTTGTCAGTTAAAACTGTACATTGCTTGTTTAAATAGTTTCTGATTAATTGTTCTGTTGTCAAATCAATTGACCAGATTGTTTATTTCACATACTTCCTGCTAAATCCTCTGCCACTTTACACTCCAAGACGTCGGAGATGTTTTTTGTCGTGCTCGTGATGACTTTTGTGTTTCTCCAGAATTAACACAGCAAACAATGATATCAGCAAAATACTCTCCAGAAACCGCTGTGTGCAATTTAGTCATGCATGTCAGCAATGCTTCTCTGTTACTGTACTCATTGTTTGGAGCCGGTTAACCCCTCAGCTGTTGGTAGATTCTTTTACGTTTCTGGAGAAATGCCTGTGGCAGGCGCTTTGTTTAGACTTCTTTGAGTGGATCAATATAATTAAGAAAGTGTAGTTGTTACCTACAGCTAAGGTGGCTTTTAGCTGCAGTTGGCCTGCAAAGACTTATAAAGGACCACGTACACACCGGACTGTTGAATTTGTTGTGGACAAAAATATACTTCGAATTTAAGATCAGATACGCTACATTTAGCAAATAAAAATATGGATAAATGTGAACGTGGGACTTCTCTGTACACCTTTCTTCTTATTTTTTCCCAGCTTGCTCACGTTTTCCATCCATTGGATTAGGAATGGCTTGCATATTGACCCTTTTCTTCCTCTGTGGAGCTTCTAATTACTGGCTAAGCACAGTTTAAGGCGGCTTCTAAGTACCACTTTGATCGAGGTGTCATGGAGTTGTACAGCTGTGCATCCCCACCCCCCAAGTCCCAAATGCCCTCAGAATTCAGGCCATTACTTCCTCATTTAACTGTGATCATTTATGTGGAATATCGCATCTTTTTTCACTGCTTTTTTTTTTTTTTTTTAATGGTCCTCAT